>JAODOY010000630.1:0-13563 GCA_025399855.1 Forbesichthys papilliferus | reverse complement strand
TACTCATATACTCCGCATGCTACATCTCCTGGCTATATATATACACAGTATATATATAGATGTAGGAGACAAACAAACGAAAAGCAACAATCTGCCGAACGAGCCAACACGGCTGCACCTTTAATCAAACATAAATTCAAAACAAAACATAAACAAGCACGGTCAACAGGTACAGTATCCATTCACAAAAAGCACCCGAAACAATAACCCACACCCCGGTACCAGTAGTCCCCAGCCTATATGCCCTCACACCCACACGGCTGAAGGCAATCAATCTAATTGTACGTGTGGGTGTGAGGCGCTGGGGACGTGGACAGTTCACCCCTGGTCCTCCCACCCCGGCGAGACCAGTGAAGCGTTACAATATATATATATATACCGCATATACACCGCATGCTACATCTCCTGGCTATATATATACACAGTATATATATAGCCAGGAGATGTGGCATGCGGTGTATATGCATCATACATCTATATATATACACAGTATATATATAGGTGTAGATGTAGGAGATATAGCATGTGGTGTATATGCATCATACATCTATATATATACACAGTATATATATAGATGTAGATGTAGGAGATATAGCATGTGGTGCCGTGGCTCTGACAGTTGATTAGTTTCCATTAGCTTGTCAGGCTGACCTGGGTGGATGGATGGGTGGATGGGTGGATGGATGGATGGGTGGATGGATGGATGGGTGGATGGATGGATGGGTGACTCTTTGACTCTTTATATGGAGGTTCTCATGCAGGATTTTTAACAATGTATTTCGTTTTTTTACTGTCCCAGAATCATGGCAGGGCAAAGATGTCCAATATTTCACTTCCTCATTTTACTTCACCTCCCTGTCTGTTCTCTCTCTCTCTCTCTCTCTCTCTCTCTCTCTCTCTCTCTCTCTCTCTCTCTCTCTCTCTCTCTCACTCCTTCTCTGCATGTCTAGCTCACATGCTCTCTATCCCATAGGAGCGTATTAAATCAGAGCACCTAGACCCTTTGGCCAGTATCAGCAGATTATTCTGGGTGAGGAGTTTGTAATTACTCTATAATGTAGTGTGTGTGTGAGTGCAAATAATGATTCATGTGTGATTTCCCTGTAACTATAGCCTGTATGTAACGGTAATCATGATTGGGAAAGTAGATAAATACATATGAGTAATATTGGTAATTCTAAAATAAAGGTTAATGCTGCAAAACTAGAAGATCTTGCACATACATACTTCCCATAAGTTACAGTAGATGTGAGATAGCAAAGAATGTGTTAGCGGTTATAATTGGACACCGACGTCATCAATGATTCATGCTTCACAGAAAAAAAGAGTGTGACCTGTGTACATTTGATCTTATTACCCTGTACAGAGGGCTCCACATAAACCCCACACTTTTATTTTTGGATGCACCCATTGTGAAATTCAGACCATTACCGATGTTTAAAATAAACATGTGGCTCCCACATTTGCGTTCACGTTTATTCGACAGCACATGGTACCCTTTGCTCTGATGGGTTTTATGGGTAATCTGCATCAGAGATTTAGGATCATGTTGTCTGGCAAATAACAAACACATAATTTAAGGCCATTCAGATTAAACATGTAACACCATACTGTGCTCATGCTGCTGCATGCCGCATGGCACACTAGAGGGCAAATCTCAGTTGAAAATGTGAGTGTTTTTGAGTTGTACCTTTATTTGATTTGGAGATAATGGAATCATCATTTGCAATGGGCAAAGACAAAGACCGGGCAACAAGGACAAAGTAAAAACCGATGAAAGGAAGAGTAATGTGTCCGTATTTGTTTGTCAAGTGCACAGGTTATTGCCTTATATTGCTATATCAGTTCATAGCATGTTTTCTGGGGACTATCTACCCTGCTGGTTCTGACTTAAAGCCTAAAGTGCCTCTGAAAGAAGGAAAACCGACCCCATGGGGAATAAAAAGGCCAGCTGTGTTTCAGAGTTAGACGGTGTGGAAAGAAACCATTTCACTATATACCTAGCAATAAGGGACTTGTGGATGTGAGGCGTCTCGCTCGTTTCCACAAATGTGACTTGAAATGTTTATTACATCAGGCGGAATGAATTTTAAAAAAATATATAAATGCAGTCCATATGCTGCGTGTGTCTATTGAGTAAATACTGCAAGAGAGATGTTGCCTTTGACGTCACTACTGTGAGAAGACAGGCCTCTATAAGCCGCCGCACACACACACACAGTGGCCGAGGTATATTGCTCGATATCGTCATGGAACCGAGACGCATCATTTATATGCAAAATCTGCCAGCCCCTGAGGTCCCGTTGTTAATGCGAGCCTTAGCAACCGTCGCAGGTGAGTGACACCAGAGGCAGCCTGCCACCCTCGGCTCGACTCAGCACCTCTTAGATACGAAACGATGCTATGAGAGAGGTCAGCATGAATTCTGAATCACCAGAGTGGCCTTCGTGGTGGAGATTAGTTTGGGGGTGGGGGTGGGTGGGGGCATGGGAGGTGGAGCTGGGATTTATCCCCTGGCTCCTCGCCACGAGAGGTGGAATTGAATCGCGGTCCGTCAGAGTGGGGCAGTGACATTGAAGACTGAATTCACGGTCATCTGGTTTTCACATTACATTTCTATTATACTCTCGCTAGCCGGAGCGCAGCCGGCACGGCTAACACCCGAAGCGCGCACATGATTTTCAAAAAGCGGTTGTCAAAAGATCCATGCTGGGTTTTGCGGATTCAGATTGTGTTTATTGGACGAATTACAATACGCTGATTAGAATCAGCTGGAGAAAAAACACAGTGTGTCCTTCTAGTTAACCTGTTCCTTATTTGAAAAGGTGCTTGTCATGTTGGTGGTTCATAGAGTATATTGCTGGTGAATACAGCCCGATACAGTGAACCTAGATGTGTTTTCAAAGCTATAATGGGATTAATTTAAACATATGGAAAGAAAACACATTAGCACAGCACTTTGCTGTACAATATCTGTGCAAAAGATCCAACACGCTCCCTTGTGAATTAGAGAGATTCAAAGCCATGCTAAATAGACATTACTGGGATTGTGTTGTGTTGTTTTGAACCATCCCGGCAGGCTGCAGAATGCCAAGCCATTGTTTGCTGAGGCAAGGATGTCAGAGCAGCCAATCGGAGCGCAGCGGGCTCTCAATATCTATGCTTCAAACGACTGCAACTGCTGACGAAGTTTTCATCAACAGGAAACGTTGATTTCTGTAGAGTTCCTTCCTCTTTCTTCCTCCCATCATGCACCACAGCGGTCGACTACAGCCTGTTCACAACCCTTTCTCTCTCCCTCTCAGCTGCACGCTCCTTTTCGCTTGGCCTGGCTCCCCCCTCTCGCTCCAAAACATGTTGGAGATTAGCGTTCCTGGTACGTGGAGAAATTCTTCACGTTCTTCCCAGCCATGTTTCCTGCGTCTGAGGGCTATGTTGTTGCAGTTTGCTAAGCTCCCACTGTCTTACACAACACGGTGAGGCAGGAGCCATTTCCTCCCCCAGTAAGACAAACTAATCCCTTCTCTGATGAAGCAGAGGTCTGCTGAAATTTCTGAGATTCTTGGAATATGAGGCTGGTATCCTCCTTTGGATTTCTCAATAATGATCTGCACCGACGTCCAAGTCAACATACAGTTTCAAAGGCACATTCCATTCATTGTGCCCTGGACTGCCCTCGAGACACGCATTATTAACAGTTTTTATTTCAATCTCCGGCGGGATATTCACCTAATAGTGAGTGGCTCACACCTGTCTCTACCCGCCCGCCCCCCCCCCAACAATGTTCCTAGGCTCACATCATGGGGAAGGCAAATCAAGTAGTGTAGCTTTAAAAAACGAAAAACAAACGTACGCGGGACTTGAGCGTGCCTTATGAAAACAGAAAAGGAAGGCAGAGAGATGTGTGTGTGTGTTTACTCATGTTGCGTGACGTGTTTTTCTTTTCCGACAGAATAACAAGAGTCCCAGTTGATCGCGTGTCTTGGTTGTTTTGTCTTTTGTTTAGCCGGGTCAGAGTGATCATGCACTCCTGCGTTTATCTAGTCCCCTTATTGCTTCTCTCACCTCCCCTGACTGTTACTCCGGCCAGCCTTACAGACAGTATGCCTGTACGCCCCGTCTAAGCTTTATTGGCTTTTATTGCCCTCTCACTCGGCTCCAATATGCCAGTATTGATTGTGTTGAAATGTAATCTGGGCCTCAATAGCGGCATAGCAAACAATCTAAATTTAACAAAACACCTCCACCACCTTCTGCCCTGGCCTTGAGAGCAGCTATAGAAACGACGAACAAATCCATTTATCGGTGAGGAGAAACAATAATATCTTGTGTTGTGGCTATTATTAGAGGCCCTCCGAAGATTACTGTCAGGGCGTTTGGCCAGGATGTTCAGGAAGTGACCTCATCATTGACCTCACTTCCTGTCAAAATTGGTGTTTTCAAAACAATGAATGTTGTTGTGTTGAAACCCAATTCCTTATTTTTCAGTAAGGCATTTGACTAAACCCTGACAAAATGCAATAGAATGTAGATGTACAATATATAGTATGTATATTTTTCACATATTTGCCCAGCCTGGCTCCACCCGACTGTTGCTAAAAACATTTTGCTGAGATTACAGTCTGGAAACCCTGTTTTCACAGCCACCATGCTGGTGACCCAATCAGGGTGGGCAAGTGCGATGACGTTGAAGTCAAGCGTGTTTCGAGATGGTGGTAGCGCTAGATGAGCTGATCGAAACAGTTGCAGCAACGCTGATTGGTTCCACACTGTCCAATAGTTTCAAAATAAACCAAAGGTTGGCACCAACAACTGTGAACACTTCCCAATGCAGCCTTGCCAGACCATAATTACACAGTGAATATGGTCTGGTTACACGAGTCTAATATTTGCCGTTAAATATGGGTAAACGATAATAATTAGAAATAATGACACAAATGCCATTTTTTCATCACAGTTAATCCTTAAGCAGCGCATATGAGATGAATATCATCAGTCCTTTTCTTGGGATATATACTGTAGCTATATGTTTTTGTATAGTTAGAAGATCTATCAAATTCGTATGACAGGGTCAAACAATAACAAGTTTAGACTCCAGGTGTACGGAATGTGATCCCTAGGGATTTGGGTCAAGGCAGGACCCATAAATGTCAATAATGAAACATGAGCATGGAAGTAAATGTACCCTTAACACTGACCGGTCAGTGCAGTCCCCCCCATTTTCCTAAAGTAAATGCTTTTCATATTAGGCAAACAGTCATCTGGAGGACCCAAACCTTTAGGCAGCTGTGATTACATATGCAGCCATTCCCCCATGATCCAGACACTGTGAAGTGGTTTCAGCCCCTCTAACAGTGTTGGTAGAGCAACACATTTTAAATGCATACTTGACTTTTCTTCTTACAGTATCAGATTGAATCAGGGATGTTCCACTTTTTTTCCATGATAAGGTCTAAAGGCATCACACACAGAATATCAATGAGTGTATTAAGCATGCTTTACCCCACTGTGATTATTTGACAAATCGAGTGAGAGATACACGTTTGAAGCGATGACGCTGATTGGTGTCGCTGTGTGTACATATTCTAGTTTTTAATTTCTTTTGTCCCCAATGCGAAAGGGAACTGACAAACAAGATTATATCACTGTGCAGCAAAGGATTAGGAAAGGTAAACATTTTGAGTTGACAGTTTAGTGAAAATAAAAAGTTCTATCCTGCTCTTCTTTCAAAGAGACGATGTCTGATAAAGGTACACTACTTTAAACACGGACTGTAAGGGAAGCAGAATGGAAATATGTCATCTTAAGCGCTGAGAGAGAGGAGAGAGGAATGTAAGCCTAACTGACATGCCACGTGGATTGTTAGTCACATGTCCATCTGGAGAGCCTGCATTGAAACTGTTTGTAAAGAGCAGGCACTTGAAACAAAATAAAACTGGCAGTTGACTGGTCGTTTTCACTGGTCGGCAAACCTAAACCACGGCGCACACCTAAACCACGCCCGTATAGCTATCAATACAATGCTGAATGGTACTCGGACACATTCGAAATCATTTCCAGGCTGATTCTCATGTTGGAATTAAACTTTGGTTGCAAAACCATCCTGATCTTGCGAGGCTAATGTGAGCCACACATCAGCTCAAAACAACCACACATGTTCTTTTACTGTGGACTGTGTAGTCTCCAACAGCTGTTCCCGACATACAGACGTATTGTCCTCTTTCAAATGTCTTGGTGTAGATTATAATGATACAGGTCTTTGCCTGTGGACTGTGGACATATGAAACAGCAAGTCAATGCATCACTTGGCTGTCTATTGTTACAATCAGAAACAAAAAACAGGCACAGGTGTTTCCGTGGAACAGCAGGCTGTTAATTACGAAACCGATAGCTGAAACACACACACACACACAGGCACACGCAGGCACACACACACACACTTGCCGTGCATACACGCTCACCACTGATTCCTTCCTAATCAAACTCCTATCTCATATTTCACCTGGTGCTCATGGCGCTGTCGAGGTTTCCGCGGATTCAAGTGACAGTGGCGGGAGAACTGACCGCCTGTTGCTCGGCGGGGTCCCCAGTCTGAGAGACTGTGTAGCGAAACGCAAGGGCCCGTCCATAATTTGACTTAATTACTTTTGAAGAGACCAGGTGATGGATTAGCGCTGTGTTTAATTTAGCATACGCTGCCTTTCTCTCTGTATCCCAGTGGTGCCTCTGTTCAACTCAGTGGAACGCTCATTTGTCTGAATTCGACCATCCGCGTCCGTACGCCTTCATGCAGTAGCTTGCAATCAAGGTGAATATTGCTGGATTTGATTTTACACAGACAATATGGAGAAGGTGAGCCAGTGTTTACCTTACCTAGAATGGTGTCCGTCCCTTGTCTTGCAATCCTGACAATGTCAATTGATTGGTAATTGTCACTGTAAACCAGTTTAATTTAATTAAAATAAAAATCACAGTATTTAGCTTGCTCGCAGTAAAATGTGTAAATTGATATTTACAGTAAATCTATAAACCAGTCCAGAGCTGTATTTTCCGCTTGTTACATACTGTAAAATGTGCTTAGTCAACCACACCAGACAAATGCTATCCAAATCTCTTAGAGTTGCGACTGTTCCAGGCAGAGATTGCTGTATAAAATGAAGTGTGCAGGTTGTGGCTTATGGGGTGTTGGATCCAGTGCAAACCTTTTCAGGAACTTTGAAACCATTTGAAAATCAATATCACTTAAGTGTATAATTCATATAAAAATACAGATCATAAATATTGTATTTTTTTGTACTGGTTATTTTTTCTGGTGTATAGCGTTGCCTTATTCTCCTTTAAAATTATACTTGTCAGTGCATCCTGACACATATTGTGTCTCACAACATCCCCATTAAATTTCTGCTTCTATTCTAACAGGTCACTGGAATATGTGTAAGCTTTCACAGTAAGCTTTGTGCAAGCCCGAAACCATGTAACACATAGCTGATATTTTTAGCGTGTTTTTCTGAGGAACAGACTTGCTAACAGGTTGCAATATTGAGCCTTTAAATAGGAACTGAGTTCCCATATGCTTTTGGGTATACTGCCATGAAGACAAAAACACATCTTAACCCAGTGAAGGATTAGCATCACATTCGGCTGGAGCATGATTACACGATCGGTGCCTGAAGCACGGGAGGTGCATTGACTGTTATTTTTCCCCTCTTTGTACTTTCCTTTGAGTCACCATGCTGAGACATACTTTATACTAATGTATAGTAATTCCAGCTACCTCCAAAATGCAGGAAAGACATAGCAAAGGTCAAGTACGTCAAAAACACGTATACACTCTAAACCAAATATTTGAATGATAATTCAATAAATGGTATTTACATATAAGAAATTCTTATATTAGGTAATTTACAGGCTGATTATGCAGCTGGACGCCATGTAATTGTAGCGGGATAAAATACAGTACTGTATTTGAATGTATGTGAGTGAACCATGGAGTGAACACATTTTAGACACTTGCTATATAGACACTCGTCAAATAAGTATTTTCACCTATACCATCCAGTGACATTGACACTGTGACAAATGCAACAAACCAAGTTTGACATTATGTCTTTCATTTCAAAACAAAACACATTCTGTTGGAACGGTATCCTGCAATATACACTGGGTTTGTATGCACCCTGGATCACCTGTATCTACAACCGTGACTCGTTACGTGGGGAGGGAGGACAGATGCGTGTTTTAATTATTTAATCTACAGTACTCTGAGAATAATAACCCTTGGTCGCAGTCCTTCTCAGCCCCATTCGAGACCTACAGCACACTGTGCACTTGAGCTACACCGACACGAGAGTGAAACCTCTCACGGCTGGGTTCTGTGAAGCATCAAGCTTTCTGTTCTGTGTGAATTTGAAGTGACATGTTGGTTTCTCCTCCCACGAGGCCTCTGGTTGTAATTAAAGAGCCAACCGTGGCCCCAGCATCACATCTTACAACTGGAGGAATGTCAAGTGTCTGGGGCCAGAGTAGTTGTGTGTGTGTGTGTGTGTGTGTGTCTAATAAAATGTATGTTCCTTTTTCCATTCTCTTACTCTCTTATACGTACGTACAGATTAAACACATCGTTATATGTACATACAAATCCCTCCGTGGAACCATGACATACAAACACAACTGCCACCGTCAACTACTCGACTATTTTAAACAAGCTGTAAAATGTCCATAAATTGTTATGTCCCGACACATAAAACTGTCGTGATCTCGTGTTAGGTGAGGAAAACTCGGGAGGGAGAAGGGGGATGTGACAGCTTGTTTTATTTTTCTCTTCCCCGCGCTGAATTCTATTGTTTGCCTTAAAGGTAAAAAATAACATTGGCTGCTGTCTTCGGAGCATAGGGGAAATTATGCGCCACAATCAACGCCACAAAGCCTCCATAATAGCAAGCCTAGAGTGCTTGCGAAACATCCCAGGCCTGTCAAAGAGCTTAATCATCCCGCAACCCAGTATTTACTAATCAAATTCACTGTTCGGCGGGGAAAAAATATCCCTCCCTCATCAAGTACGCGCATTTCTGCTGAAAGCGCTTCTGACGTGATTCTTAACTGGCAGTTAATGTCAGTACAGTGTAGTGGAGGGGGGGGGGGTGACAAAAGCCCACAACCTGTAGTTGCAAAAGGACAGGATGTGGTGGAGCTGCATGGCGGCTGAGTGGCGTGCCGTGAAAAATGCGTCACCGGAGCTGTTGGCTTTGATCAACCATCCGCTCATTTACCGACGCGCTGTCTCTCTCGCGGGGGCCGTCTCTAAGCAACTGGGGGCTGTCAGTGGTGAAAGCGGCTTCGCGTGGACAAAACATGCTCTGGAGAGCTCCTGTCAAGTTGAAGCCTAATGATGGGGAGAGACTGCGATTCTGAAGAGAGAGAGAGAGAGAGAGAGAGAGAGAGAGAGAGAGAGAGAGAGAGAGAGAGAGAGAGAGAGAGAGAGAGAGAGAATTCACGATAAATACCGTAAAGGCTTTTATTTCTATTTATAAACCTTTTTTATTGACCGAACATAGAATACAGGGAAATTTTCCCCTACAAGACATTCAGTGTCTTTTTATGAAGCCCTGTGCCTGCAAACTGCAGACTTCCAGTAATTTAGTGAAGGGAAATCTATATGAACTTGTACAGTAGTTCCCCCCCACTCCCCCCCAGTAACAGCTTCTCAACGGGGCAACAGAGATACATACAGTTTATATTTAGCAAATTAAAACTTTATGTTACAGCATAGCCACCCCTTTCATATCATGGAAGACATGTTGAGCTTGAAGTTTGTATTTAGCAGCACCCCAAATGCAAATTCTCCCAGGTTAAACCTGGAGCTGGCCTAGACAATCATCTAACTGACCAGTTGAGTATCATTACACATGAGAAGTTAAGGGGTTAAATACCCTGCCTAAGTGCCCTTCAGCTGAAATTGTTACTAAGAGAGCGTTCACTTAGATGTTAAGAGTTTCATAGCCAGGGCGTCTAGTCTGAGTGTCTAGACAGCCTGGCTATTTCTACAGTAGATACTGTCGGTAAATGCTTTAAAGAAGCAATAAGCTTGTTCTCTTGAACGTTTTACCTGAGTTCTTAAACACAAGTAAACAACTACTGTCATACTAACAGTAACAACAGCGGTAATGGCCCTGTATGCACGGAGACAAATCAAGCTTATAGTAAGACATAAACAAGCTTATACATTTTGTCCAAGCAATAATGTTGAGGGGAAGTATTACCAGAGACACTATATAGAGGAGACATGCCACTTGGATCATTTTGAATGGAGCTCTATGGGAGAAGTCTCCCATAGAGAAACGCCAAATGTGGCAGTTGGAAGAACATATGTACAGTAAGCACAACAACAGTTGCAACAGATACTTTCATATTGCGATACGTGTAGACTTACTTCAAACAAGCGTGGAAGCCAGCAGCCTACCTATATTGTTCAAATTAGACAAAGGTTTGTTAGTTTTTCTACAATTAATGAATTAAAGAGTCCATGTGTGTCCTTACAGTATTTCTCTAAGATCATACCGGCAAGATGAAAAATGAACACCCACAGCCCGCTCTAGTAATCCACATAGAAGGCACACCTATAAGGCACACAAAGTGGAAAAACTGCTTTTTAAACCTTATTTTGGGGTAAAATCACCTGAAGTTTTAAGATGTTTTTATCAGATTTGACTCGCAATCGTATACGTGCAGTTCTTATGTCCGTATCATCCCAGAAAGTGTGGTTATGGCTCTCCCCCCATTCATGTAATTAAGTACTTCCTAAATAACTGCCCGGGGCCTTTCATAGACTTTCGACCGAGTGGCGAGACTTGCCTATAAGGACTTTGGTATTACTTAAAATACTAGATTTCCATGCATCCAAATCTGTCCATCAATACACATACAGGTACATCCATCAAAGATAATGGGCATTTTTCTCAACATGTTTCTATCTTTGCTCCTGTCTGTCGTATGAGAGACGTCCCTTACAATGAGTCCCCTGATATGCTACTGTAACAAACATGCTAGATGCTAACCTTAGCTTATACCTTGCTGATATATTCCCCTACATTGTCATTACATGGATGGCTGGCCAACTGTGCCTGTGACTCTCATCTCTGTTACCAACCAACCCCTTACCTTACCCCCCCCCCATCACTAATTCAGTTTTGGATTATTAGTAACTGCCAGCATGGACTTTCTCTGCATCTGGCAAGTGAACAAATCTCTCTCCTCCTCTCCCATCCTCTCCTCTCCTCTCCTCCCCCTTACTCTCCCTCATATGCAGGTGTGATTGTGTCCGTGTGTCTGTGTTACTGTGAGAACACGACACGGCCAGAACACGAGAGGTGTGAAAGTAGAAATACAGATTGTGTGATTGTGTGTGTCGTTCAGTGTGCAAGAGTGAGCGTATGTGTGTGTGCGTGCGTGCGTGTGTGTGTGTGTGTGTGTGCGTGTGTGCGTGCGTGCGTGTGTGTGTGTGTGTGTGTGCGCGCTGCTGGCTCATCCTTCTGTCCATTGCCTCCTTGTCATTTTCCTACTGAATAAATTGGATTCAAGAAACAAACAGAAAGTTTTATAAACTTGCAGTTCTTCTTACTCCTCTCAAAGTAAAAGGTTTGCCTCTGCAACAGTCCCACCATTACACAGCAGCTGCATCTAGCCTTGGTTGTTCAGAATAGGTATCATTTACTTTACATTTCTGAACACATTCTGGGTCATTTCTGTCATTTTCTGATTATAACTATGTTTGGTTTTGAAAGAGTACAGCTGGTTTTCAACATTACACGACTTTTCCATTAAAATAATGGATGCAAAACCACACTATGATTGTCTATTTGCCTCAGGACAAATTATTAGCCTCTGCTGGAGACTCAGCTAATCTATGTCTGTCTCTCTGAGCCAGTGGGATCTTTAAGTGTGTGTGTGAGTGAGAGAGATGTACTTACTGTATCTATTAGGCTTTTGGGTTTGAAAGTGAAGTGTTTGTTTGAATATGAGTGTGAATGTCATGTGTGTGTGTGTGGTTTACAAAACTGCAAGCTGTCTGTTTTCCTTATTCTCTTCCTTATCCATTTTTGTGTGTGCGTGCGCGTGCACGTGCGCGGGTGCATGCGTGTGTGTGTGTGTGTGTGTGTGTGTGTGTGTGTGTGTGTGTGTGCATGCGCGTGTGCGTGCGCGTGTGCATGCGTGTGTGTGTGTGTGTGTGTGTGTGTGTGTGTGTGTGTGAACGTTAATGTGTGTGACAGAGAGACATTGAAAGACAGGGAGAGAGAGAGAATTTGGCATGCAAGTAAATACCAATATGCTCTCTGTTTCAATTCCCCATCTGAGAAACTAAATGAAAAATCTGACAAGTCAACACCCTATAATTATTTCTGTATTATATATTATCTGTGTGTCTTTGCACATAGTACTGTATATAAATATGCATATAATCTCAGAACAGGGCCTGTGTGACTGTCTATCTTGTATTATGGATAGGTCAATGTCAATGACCTACATTGGCCTGGAGAAAACTGACAACATCCCAAAATAATAGGGTCTTAGCATTCATTAATAGTTTAGACACAGACATTGTACGCTATAATTACACGACATCTTTTCAACCAATGAGATGAGGTATATACTGGATGTCCTTTTCATTTAAAGACTCATCGTCAATTGTTATAGTGATTATACCTGGCTAATTATTAATTGTCATGGTAAATAATTGTTCAAAAGGTGAGAGACTATTGAGTAGTTAATATTTACAATGTGGGCTTAGTAATGAAGTGATTGACAAGCGTTTAGACCCATGGCCTTCTGAAATGCAACCCTGCAGTCGAAACCCTATTCACGCAACACAGCAGCATAAAATACAATAATATATGAAACCATAGCAAACAGCACTAATAAAAGTCTGCTCATTTAAGACAATCAAACAAGGTCGTGAATAACAACTTTGGCATTTGTTGTATTACTAAACATTCAAACATACAGTATGAGTGTAACAACTCATTAAAGCATAATATTTATTTAAGATGCTTGTATCATCATCATGATCATCATCATTTGAATCCCCTTCCTCACATAATTGCATTTTTAATTAATTTGCAATAATTGTACTAATAATCCTAATTTTTTTGAGCAAGCCGTTCGTGCAGAGGCAGACGACATGGGTTGC
Organism: Forbesichthys papilliferus; assembly: GCA_025399855.1. Lineage (NCBI taxonomy): Eukaryota > Metazoa > Chordata > Actinopteri > Percopsiformes > Amblyopsidae > Forbesichthys > Forbesichthys papilliferus. The sequence goes on along the minus strand of JAODOY010000630.1, from coordinate 380 downwards.
GTCTGATGCGTTCAATGAAAAGGAGGCACACCGTACGTACAGGATCGAGGCTTAACAACAGTCAAATGAAACATGTTCATGTGTCGCTGAAGTGTTTCTTGTTGTCGTTGTCTTCGTAACCTCGACCCCTCTTTTCACCCCCTCTCTCTGTGTCAGCAGAGAGAGGGGGTGAAAAGATCGGTCTTTGTCTTCAGAGGTGTCAGAAACTAAACAGGGTTCTCTGTCTTCCCCCCCTCCCCCGGCCCCCCTCTCTCTCTTTCATATTTCCTGATGAGAAATACATAACCGCTGTCTCCTGCTCTCTGTCTCTGTCCATCTCCCCTCGGATGTCAGAAATAGATCTGTTTTCTCATGCTTTTTGTTCCTGTCTTTCTTTGCCC
>JAODOY010000629.1:0-11599 GCA_025399855.1 Forbesichthys papilliferus | reverse complement strand
GTTAGCTTATGGGGGTATATGCATTAGACGTTAGCTTATGGGGGTATATGCACCAGACGTTAACTTATGGGGGTATATGCACCAGACGTTAACTTATGGGGGTATATGCATTAGACGTTAGCTTATGGGGGTATATGCACCAGACGTTAGCTTATGGGGGTATATGCACCAGACGTAATATATGATTTAGGCTGCATCTCTGTGCTTTAATTGTTTTACATAATTTCTATGACAACTAGCATGTTATTTCCTTAACTCCTGCCTCAACATCATAGCGAAAATGTTTCTTTCATTTCTATTTTTATCACTATCCAGCAAGCTGTTCAATATACCATTTAGTACCAAATGAGTCAGCAGCACTAAAGAGAATCTAGACTAGAGCTCTGTGCCATCTGATTTGCACTGCGCAGCGTATGGACACCACCTGGGAAAGTTCCAATAAAATATCTGGCTGTAATCAGGTACTGGTTCCGGACCTGCACAAGTAGCCATAGGTTCGGTTGGGGCTCTGACAGAATTGTTTCAGGCTCGTTTAATGTGGGGTTCAACTTTTCAGGCCTGATTAATGGTCAAATACAGATTGATTGGTAGACTAATAATCCCAATGCGTTTTCCCAAATAAACCATTATAATACACAATACACAGTGGCAGGACGGCCTATCCTAACAATACATTTTGATGATCGCACCGGCATTACTTCAAAACCATGTCTACAGATAAGTAGCCTACTGTAGGCTACCGGTACACATAGCGTAATTTGGTACTGGCGCTAAATGGTGAGGATGACCATTACCAACATGTCGCAAATATGCAGATACACTTTTAATACACTCACCAACCACGTCCATTAAACACAGCAAACGACTTTGAAAAGTGGTCAACCCGCCCCGAGCATGAAAACCTGACCTTCCAGTTTGCTTTAGATCTGTTGCTTGTGTGTGTGTGTGTGCACGAGAAGCCTGTAACTGTCCTCTCCTGCAGCGGGGGCCGTCCTCTGTCACAACGTCCAATACCAGCTACACCATCGCCAACCTGGAGACAGGCACGGAGTACTGCATCCGAGTGCAGCTAGATCTACGACTCAACGCAAACACCCAGGCCTCTGATTGGCTGTGTGAGTCCACCACTCAGGGGGAGCCCAGTCGAGGTCTGTTGCTGTTTGTGCTTTACCATTTAACAAAATGTTATTACCAGTATTTAAATGTCTTCTTATTAGTAGTAATCCAATAGAAATAACAGGCTGTAATAAGCAAGACATCACATTGAATAGGAGGGTTTCATTGCGTGTGTGTGTGTAGCTGCAGGGATCCTGGCCGCGGTCTCTGGAGCTGTGGCGTCCGTGGTCCTGGTCCTGCTCGGTGTTCTGTGCGGTCTGACCTACACGGGCTTCATGGGGCACAAGACCATACTGCCCCTATCGCTGCTGGTGAGCACCTGGACATCTCCTGTTGAAGTGATGCCTTGGATCAGTTGCCTTGGATAAGCCTTGATAGTTGGACGGAGGGACACCATTAGCTGTTTTAACACAGTTGGCTATATTAACTTTAATAGACAAGCATCAGACATAAACATGTAGAGATGCTTGCTAAATTGCTTGTAGCCTACATTATGTCGAATTAAGGCCAAATTCCAAGAATCCTGGACTTTCTCTTGAGACATTGCTCCTCATGCGTACCGGTTAGAGCCTAGCTTCTTACACCGCAGACAATTCATGGACCTACAGTCCATCTGTAGATCTATGCCCAGGTCTTCAACAACACAATGTTTGTGTAGCCTAATTAACAGATGAGATTTAAATAGATGTTTTTCTATTGCTTTAGACTAACATTAAGATATTACGACTAACAGCTAGGCCTATCTTTTATAATCGTAGAAGACTAATCAATTTGTTTTTAGCCTAACTAAAGTAGGCCAACTCTATAGGCTAATGGAAGGACATTACTTTTAGAATTTGGAAAAGGTTTTGGGGACCCTCAGCACAAATTATTTTATTATAGATATAGATAGATATCTCATATTACACACAGTGTGTATATATACAGTATAAGCTGTTATCTATATTCGCTCTGTTTCTCTTTCCAGAGCTTCCATGTGACTGGTAGACTCCTACTGACGCCGCAGCGGACTGTTCCCCAGCGTGTCTCTAGCATTTCAGAAGCCCAGACGAGAGTGCAGGTCCAGGCCAGCCAATACCAGGAGGAGGAGGAGGACAGTGATGAAGATCAGCACGTCTACATGGACCGACCTGCAGACTGCTCCTCAGACTCCTCCTCAGACCACTCCTCCAGACTGTCAGAGCATGCACCGGGGGCCTTGCAGGAGCGCTCCGGGGAAAGTAGACAGGAGGAGGCCGAGGAGGAGCAGCCTGGAGCACCTCCTGCAGCCAGGACTGGGGAGGCTCAGGAGGAGCAGCAGGAGGAGGAGCTGTGGCAGCAGGAGCAGGAGGACTGTGGGAACGTGAATCTGTTCTCTGTGACGCTGGTGTGTCCTGAGGAGGAGGAGGAGGAGGAAGAGGAGGAGGGGGGGAGCCTGGCAGCGTTCATGCCGTGCTCCCCTGGACCTCTGCTGGCTGGAAGAGGAGGAGAACACAGAGGAACTCTAGCCAGTGACACCTTCGCTCCTCTGCTCCAGCCAGAGGAGGAGCAGGAGGTCTCCTCCTACATGGACCACTGATGATGTGTGTGTGCGTGTGTGTGTGCGCGTGCACATTCTGCAATATTCCCTGTTGTACAGTTGCACCTGCCAGTAGTAACTGATTTTTTTAAAATCGCTTTTATTTAATTAAACGTTTTTGTAAAAACCTGACGTCTGTAAGATTATAACATTGTTCATTTTGCATAATTATTAGCCTGGTAAAATCATCAGAATTGCACGAGCTCCGTCTGCATGTCTTGCTTTGCTAGCTACGTGGGGAACTGTCAAGTGAAAGCCGTCTGTCAGTCTGCAAACCACCGACCAACTGGTGAGCTCAGGTTAATGCAGAGAGCGGAGCAAGCTGCAGAAGAGGTTCAGGATGGAAAATCTGCATGTTCTCACTATTAGGCATGATTGACTTGACTGTACTACATATTTATTTAAGTCATATTGTATATTTATACCTGCTAGTTTGGCTGTCCGAATAGTGCTGTATGTAGGATTTAATAGTGACATTTAATGTAATTTGTTATAAATGCCATAATCAAATTTCTCAATGATCAAATTGCAGCTTTAACCCTAGTTTTTAAGGCCTACATTTTATTTATTTTATAACCACTATGTGGACATGTAGAATTGGGTTTTATTGACCATATGCAACAATTCATTACCCATTGTGAATGTCTGTGTGGTTTGATAAACACACTGGGAAATTGTAGCTTGACCAGTAATATAACCCTGTAGCAGCCAACAGAACCGTTTTCGGGGTATAAAAACACCTCTTAGGAAAACAGCAAATGAAACCAAACAAATGGGCTGGTGAAAACATTGTCCTCGGGTGACTTGGTTGAGCATGCCGCGGATCACGTGATTTCTTGCAACAGAAAAGTTGAGGCAGGATCGACACCCACTCGACGGGCACAGATGAAAGCAGATGAAAGAATGTGAAGGGAGCCAAACGGGAAAGTTATTTTGTGTTTTTTTGATCCACGTTGGGAAAACTGTTGTACAACTTCGCTGATGACGTGTTTTCATCCACAAAACAGCAGTTGTAGCACGTCGAAGAATATATGAATGGCCTATTAATAGCTTTCGAACAAACTGCAGACAGATAGATGGACAATCACATAAACGGAGGTATGATCACTAATGTATTATTATTATATTATATTATTATTATGTATTATTATTATTATTATTATGTGAAATGTCAAGGTAGTTTCGGTTTGAGATTACTGGACGCTATGCTAGCGCCGCGTTAGCCTTACAATACATACAGCCCGTAACATTACTAGAGAATAACCGTACGGACTCCGGTTGTAGTTTGTGTTGCGTAGACTTCAGCAGATACCGTACCGGTACCAGTGTTATGTGCCTACTGGTTCCCAAGATAACTGGTTCCCAAGTTAACTGGTTCCCAAGTTAACTGGTTCCCAATCGCGTTCATGTAGGGTGCGCGCTTGTGTTCACTTAACCGCAGCATACCTCTGGCAGCAGATTCGGAGAGGGGGTTGTAGCCAGATCAGTGGTCTGTCCTGTGACCATGGTCACAAACACGGACCACTGCCGTTGCTGGTCGCTACCGCTAGGGGCGCTGAAGCTAGTGGTCACACGAGTGGCACGGACCAGTTGCCGTGGTCATGGCCGTGGTCCCTGTGGCCATGCCCGTGGTCCCTGTGGCCGTGCCCGTGGTCCCTGTGGCCATGCCCGTGGTCCCTGTGGTCATGGCCGTGGTCCCTGTGGCCATGCCCGTGGTCCCTGTGGTCATGCCCGTGGTCCCTGTGGCCATGGCCGTGGTCTCTTATGAGTTTTACTATGGCATGTTCGATGTCATTGTTTTTTCAGACATTGAAAATACAATGTTTTATAAATACTTTTATAAAATCATTTTTAATTAATAATAATTTTATACAATTATAAATATTTTTACAAACAATACGGCACCTCTCCAGATATTTTCCACAAGAGAGAGCTCAATTGAAATGATACAATGAAGTAAGCAACAACATTAATCTAATATGGTTTTAATATTTCCAGAACGTTGTGGATGTTCATTCTGCTAGTGCAGACCCCTTCTAGGCCCTGAGTGGCAGGCACTCCCCCACGCGCATGCACACACACACACACAGTTTTTACAAACATAAACAGTGAGTTGAGTTGATCTTCCTAACGATTATGTCCTTTGCAGTCACACAGATGTGACTGATGCCATGCAGGCCTACTGGCGTTGCTATGACAACCTTCCTCTGGTCACTGGTGTGGATGGCTCAGTTCATGTCAGGTGAGTTGGCGCCGTTTGCTTTCATGTGAAGCTATGCTACATTAGCATTCCTGGTCATGTGATGCTATGCTACGTTAGCATCATAATATCTCTGGTCATGTGATGCAATGCTACGTTAGCATCATAATATCTCTGGTCATGTGATCCTATGCTACGTTAGCATCATAATATCCCAGGTCATGTGATGCTATGTTACATAAGCATCATAATATCTCTGGTCATGTGATGCTATACTACGTTATTATCATAATATCCCTGGTCATGTGATGATATGCTACGTTAGCAGCATAATATCCCTGGTCATGTGATGCTACGTAACGTTAGCATCATAATATCCCTGGTCATGTGATGCTATGCTTTGTTAGCATCATAATATCCCTGGTCATGTGATGCTATGCTTTGTTAGCATCATAATATCTCTGGTCATGTGATGCTATGCTACATTATCATAATGCCCCTGTTCATGTTATGCTATGCTACGTTAGCATCATAATATCCCTTGTCATGTGATACTATGCTTTGTTAGCATCATAATATCTCTGGTCATGTGATGCTATGCTACGTTAGCATCGTAATATCCCTGGTCATGTGATGCTACGTAACGTTAGCATGATTATATCTTTGCCTGCTGTTACATGGGGAGTTAACAGAACAGCGTGTATTTCGTGGGGTACAGCCTACCTTGCTAAAAGGGTACAGGACACCAGGGCAACAGCACATTGTAAATAAGCCCGCAGAAATAATTTCCGTGGTATTCTGCGACGGCAGTGTGGATCATAGCAATATGCCTGTGTTGAGGCCTTTTCACCAAATTGCTGGCCTCATAGCCCTGTGGTTCCCTGTTGAGCGTACAGTATGTATGGGAAGGCCGACATTAGCTGTAGTCTATATGATGTGGGGCGGCAGGGGTGCAGTGGTAGAGCGATGAGGCAGGTGATCCAGAAATCTCTGGTTCGAACCCTGCTAACTCCTCACCAAGTGTGGAGGTGTCACTGAGCAAGACACCCAACCCTGACTGCCCCCGGTGGTCTGGCAGCGCCTTGCATGGCAGCTATCACCATCGGGGTATGAATGTGTGAGTGAATGGTGAATGTGAGGCCATACTGTACTGTATGGCGCTTTGAGTGGCCAGAAGGTTAGAAATGTATTTTGACCATTTACTTTAATCCGGATTTTGCAAACTCTATGATTTAAGATATCTTTGTCAGCCAGGTACACCTCTGTAGGGAGTTCTGATTAGTTTAAGGTGGTCCAATCACCTACTGATGATTTGATTGATACCTTTTGGCACCGCACAACTTTCAATGGAGTCTTCAGTTTGATACTGAGCTTGCAAAGTTAGGATCTTCCCATGCTAGACCTTAATGCCGGTAACGTTTAACAGCAATTTGGCATTAGCAGTATATTTGGTCTGCAGAGAGCCAGCCGGCCATGGTGTTATAACCGTGGTGTAACATGTAGCGGTAATGCCTTGAATCTTCTGCTTGCCTCTTTCAGCTGAGAATATGCTCCCATTGCCTGCTGAGAATATGCTCCCATTGCCTGACGACCTGAGAATATCTTCCAGACACTTTATCCACCTGTTGACCTGGGCCCCGGGCCTTGGCACCCCTCCGGAGACCCTCTACAATGTCACTGTTTTCTCTGTTAGGTATGAATGAATTACTAGCTCCTAGCACTGTTAGCCCCTAGCGACCACTAGTAGCACCATACCGGCCGCTAGACCACCGCTATACTTACCACGTTTGACTTTGTTGCAATGCAGTGATGCGTTTTGTGTAGTAGTGTATGTAATTTGATACAAAAACAATAGTTCAGAAACATAGTTAGCAAGTAATGCAGGCTGTTTGATGAAAGCATTTGTAAGATTTTCTGAAAATCTCTGGTGAGCTTTTCATGTGTGGATATTCCAGCCTGGTGAAGCAGTAGCATGCTATCTAACAGTGCTAACATCGTATGTGCTATCTAACAATGCTAACATCAAGCTGTACACTATCTAATGGCCCTAACATCATGCTATGTGGTATCTAACAGTACTAACATCGTATGTGCTATCTAACAATGCTAACATTGTATGTGCTATCTAACAGTACTAACATTGTATATGCTATCTAACAATGCTAACATTGTATGTGCTATCTAACAATGCTAACATCAAGCTGTACGCTATCTAATGGCCCTAACATCATGCTATCTGCTATCTAGCAGTGCTAACACCGTATGTGCTATCTAACAGTGCTAACATCAAGCTGTACGCTATCTAATGGCCCTAACATCATGCTATGTGGTATCTAACAGTGCTAACATCATATGTGCTATCTAACAATGCTAACATCAAGCTGTACACTATCTAATGGCCCTAACATCATGCTATCTGCTATCTAACAGTACTAACATCGTATGTGCTATCTAACAGTGCTAACATCAAGCTGTACGCTATCTAATGGCCCTAACATCATGCTATCTGCTATCTAACAGTGCTAACATCGTATGTGCTATCTAACAATGCTAACATCAAGCTGTACACTATCTAATGGCCCTAACATCATGCTATCTGCTATCTAACAGTACTAACATCGTATGTGCTATCTAACAGTGCTAACATCAAGCTGTACGCTATCTAATGGCCCTAACATCATGCTATCTGCTATCTAACAGTGCTAACATCGTATGTGCTATCTAACAATGCTAACATCAATGCTAACATCAAGCTGTACACTATCTAATGGCCCTAACATCATGCTATCTGCTATCTAACAGTGCTAACATTGCACCATGTGCTGTGTGAACAGTTCTAACATCATGCTATGCTGCGTGATGCACTGTCCAATCCAAGATAAACTCCCAAGCCATGCTCACAGTAGGGCTGAACCAGAATATTTGACTATTTGGGTATTTGTTTGATGTGTAGGTATTCAAGATTGAATTTTATGATTTGAATATTCAATTCTTTAGCTTTTTGCATGCGTATTTGGTATTTGTACTTTGATCAGTATTTTCTTCGTAACAAAAAAAAGTTTGTTCCATATTCCATTGGTTAGGCTTACCCACTAAGCAACAGATCTGTGACAAGTTCAACTATCTGGTCTGAAAGAAGGGAGATAACTCCTGTTTGTTCAGTTCAATTGTCAATCAATCTCAGAGTGCAGCAGTTATTTTCATGTCCCAAGCCTAACATGGAAACAGAATGGAAGGTTACGTATGCAGGCTAATATGAAATTAAATTTCTTAACTCCCGTGTAAACAGACATAAATTTGTGTTTTGAGTTTGTCACACCACAGAAAAAGGTCATATTAACCACCCAGCCAAATATTAATTAATAATAAAAATCGGCAAGTATATTAAATTAAATTAAAAAAGTGTGAAAATATAACCAGCATTATCTGTTTTTTTATGAGTTGTGTTTTCACTTTAAATAACTAATAACTTGTATTGGAGCAGGATAAATACAGAGCTGATTCGAACGCTATACGATTTTATATCCTCGTAGTGTTACAGCGAGGGGTACGCAAATTGGGGGACCATCTACAGTTACATTTACGGCATTTGGCAGACGCTTTTATCCAAAGCGACTTACATTTAGTACATTTGTCAGTAGTTGGACAGATTGAATACCAGCAATTATAAGCAAACAATATTTTAAATAGAACAAAATGCAGCATAATGTCATCATACCTATTACCACATAGTCAAACAAGTAATGGCCTATCTACGTATATAGTCCCTCATTTCTTGCCCTCCCAAAAAATCCTGAATAAAAAAATGATGAAATACAGTTTAGATATAACATATTTCCAAGTAAGTCTCTTTATTTGCTTTACACTGCCTTTAATCTAATAATGTGTTTTGGACTAAATATTTTACTGGATTGGACATTTGCCAATGTAGCCAGATTGTTATTGAATGGTGGATTATGTGGTGGATAGATACATGAGTCTAGGTGAGTACAGTGCCGGTGTTGCCTCAAATGAAGTACCTGTATGTTGGTCTGACAAAATATGTGCTATGTAGAGTTATTCATGTCCTGACTGTTAGCTTGTCTGTTAGCTTGGATCTTAGGTACTGGTGTGAGTTTTATGTCGTCTCATGTCCGCACAGGAGCCATTGGAGAGCAGTGGCAGGCTGCCAGCGCCTGCACACACCTCTGCTGTGCAACCTGACCGACGCCTTCCCTGACCGCATGACGGTCTACTACAGCAAGGTCACCGCGTTCCTGGGGACCAACACGTCCTCGGCCATCCATCCAGGCTTCGAGCCCATCAACGCCAGTGAGTATGGGGCAAGCGGGAGACATGGATCAAACGTGGAATTCAAACACACAGTTCCTCGAATGGCCACTTGAGGCTCCCTGCAAAATGAGTCAATCCCCATTTCCTGTTTCCCAGTGTGACAATTGACCACTGTACAGGAAAGACAGGGTTTCTGCGGGTCCTTAAAAGGCCTTAAAAAGTCTAAAATACAATAATCTGAATTTTAGGCTTTTAAATGTCTTGAATATGATTTTGACAGGTCTTTAAAAATTAGAGACCCCCACCCGGACAGCCGTACATGCTGTTAATTCTTCTGCTGTGTTCCAGCTGACTTGGACCTGCCATTGCTGTCCGTCGTCCCCTGTAACCAAACCCTGTGCGTCTTGCTGACGCCTCCACAGGAGAGCCTGCGGGATTTCTACGACTCCCTGGACTACCAGCTCCTGGTCCAGATCAGTCCAGACGGACCTACGGTACCTTATCCTGTCTTGTCCCCCAGGTGTCCCCTGTACCAGGTGTAATGTCCTCCTGTACCAGGTGTCATGTATATTGTCTGTTGTGTTTGTATGTATAAATCACCCATGCCATGTGTATATGAGATGGCCACTTCAAACAAATGCATGTAACGGCTAGGGTTGGGTACCGAAACTCGATTCCAATTTGGAACCAAATCAAAAATGGCAAGATCCAGGAACCCTTAAAATAAATACAATTTTGGTTCTGCTAGTCGGTTCCAAAATGCGATTTAATTATTAGACAGAGCTTAAGCGCTTAGCTGATGCGTAGCCATCTGCCTATCACGCTGTACGCGTCATCGCTGCAGTGTATTTCAGAACCCAGCATACTTGTACATCGACAGTGTGAAAGATGGGTCTCGCTAAGATGGGTCTCGCTTGACTGTTAAAAATGTGGCCTCACTTTAAGAAAGAAAACGGCGACAAGGCAAGTTGCACATTTTTCCTTTTGATCTGCCAGCAACTGACGGCTGAAATAATGTCACGTGATTTGACCAATGTTACTTGCCAGAACTGACGAGACACTTCTGTTTACCTCTTTGAGGCATCTGTTTCTTGTTTCTTTCCTAACCCACATCCATCAGATCAACTTCCGTATATATGACGAAAGCCTTCACAACAGACAAAATCACAAACAAAACCCTCCCTCTGCTCCACCTCTAGATGTTTAGAGCACCGGCATAACCAGCTAGAGCTTAAGGCACACTAAAATATAGTTTTCTAGTGTTATGAGCCTACGTTTTATTTTTACTTTTAATTACGCTAAGCTTTGTTAACAATGCGCGCAGATTTTTTGTCTGAACAGCGATAGGCCTACAGGTCAGCTTTGTGGCACCTAGGCCTAAATGTTCATGTAATAGTGTTCTTGAGTTCAAACAAGCTGGTAAACTGGATTTGTTAATTTACTAACCGTTGTAAAATGTTCTTATATATTTCTGTAAACTTACAGTATGTAATTATAATAATGAAATGCATTAACACATATCCACATGTAAAAAGGCTATTCTTATTTATCGTATTTTTGATAAATTAAAGGAAAAAGAAACCTTCCTGAATCCTGTCAGTGTCACCAACATTGACCTTGATTTGACTGAATATAACCTAAATGAAAAGTTAGGACATTTTCCTTCTTGAGATATGTTGTCTTCTTCTCCCAAAAATATTGGAATCGTAACCATGAATCGATAAAAACTGGATTCGATAAGCGGAATCAGAACCGGAATCAATTGAATTGAAGCGATATCCAACCTTAGTAACGGCACAAGGACACTAACCCCCCCACCTACCTCCTGGTCCAGTTTGAGAGGAGCAGCAGTGCTCTTCAGCCAGTGGTCCTGTCCAGTCTGAGTCCAGGGAGGCTCTACTGTGTCTCCGTACGCTTCTCTGTCAGGCAGACGAGCCGACGCTCCAACTACAGCCTGCCACAGTGTGCTGCTCCCGACATGCAGACCGACATGAGTACGTGCACACACACACACACACACACACACACACACACACACACACAGTATATGCAGACATAAAGTAGGTGACGTCTGTGTGTGTGTGTGTGTGTGTGTGTGTGGATGTAGATGCGGTGGTCTCCTCCACTGTGTGTGTGCTGCTCTTTATTCTCCTGCTTCTCCTCGTTGTCTTTCTCTACACCGGAGTCTCCTGCCTGAGGAGGCCCCTCCCCCCCATACAGAGGAGCCCCCTTCCCCTCATACTGGTGAGTTCACCCCCCACCCCATACGATAGATAGATAATGACATGTCTGTATATACCCCTATAGATGGGTAGACTGGTTTATATTAAATAGGTGGGTCTTCTAGACTGGTTTATATTAGATGGGTGGGTGTTGTAGACTGGTTTATATTAAATAGGTGGGTGTTGTAGACTGGTTTATATCAGGTGGGTGGGTCTTCTAGACTGGTTTAT
>JAODOY010000628.1:0-12500 GCA_025399855.1 Forbesichthys papilliferus | reverse complement strand
AGACTGTCAACACATGCTGGAGCCATTAGAGTAGAAGCACACTGCTAAAGTCACAAAAAAAAAACATGAAAACAGTGAATTCCAGTGTACTCAAGTGAGAACATATCATTACTGAGCTCCATAACTGATTTTATTTTACAGTTTAAGCTTACTTCTTGCTAACAGTACAATTATTTTAGTTTAACTTGTGTTCAGACTGCCAGCCCAAATCAAATATTTGGCATATGTAGATTAGGTATGTTAAACACTGCTACCATTGCTAGTCTGCACCATGAATACTAGTTTGTTAAACGTATTATACTTATTTATATTTTGAAAGTAGCACGTGGCCAAGTCAGTATCAGAAAACACGCAAACTGGAAGTAGACTGTGTTTACATTTGCAGGGCACAATGGTGTAGTATTCAATGACAGAGCAGATATTAAGTTACATGCTCAGTCTTCCGTAAATTGAACACAAGCTATGTAGCTACAATAGCCAATCAAATAAATGTGGATTTGATAGAGATTTAGCCATGTACAGTGATATACATGGATAATAGTAAATGCTATTATTAGTTAATGCTAAAAATGAAAAAATTCAAATTTCTGTCTGGTTCCTGTGTTTGTTCACCTTTAAGTTAAGATGAATAGATTGTTGCTAAGATAAACTATGGAAGTGTGATATATTAAGCTATATTCAGCAAATGCATCTGCAACAGACAGTATAACAATAGTCTTACAGAATTAGTTTTCATAATGCTCTTTCCCGCTGCCCGTGTGGCAATCTAACCCTAACCCGAGAGTGGCATTGGCATTCTGCCTTTGTTGTAGGCTACTCTACAGTAACATCTTTCAAAGATGAAGCAGCCTATTGTAAATCATTTTTCTAATGAGGAGAAAAGAGTATGTTGGAGAGGTGAGGAGAGACCTGCAACCTTTACACTCAATATTAAGCTTGATTGTGATTAGGGCTGAACGATATGGCCAAAAGGTATATCGCGATATATTTAATAATTTCGGTCAATACGGTATAAATCCGATATCGATATGAATAAAAGCCTCAGAATATCTGCTAAGAACACCCACAACGGAGTACTTAAAAACTTCTGAAAAATGCATTTGTCGAGTCTATGAAACCTCCTATGATATGAATATTTTAGAAATTATAAACATACAAATGAATCTTCACCTTTTAGTAAGTGTCAGTATCATTCTGGTGTGCGTGTGACTAAGCACTGGAATTAGACGTTCCACATTACAGACTGTGTAAAATATTTTTGGCACCTGAAAACAGCCCATACTGCTTTGAACTGGCTGTAGTGCCAGTTCAAGTCATCACACACATAGTTTCTATTCTGTTCACCTTGAATACAGCTGGCAGGGCTACACTGACTTTATTCCCAAGGAGCACACATGCTCCTAAGTTAAAACATTTAGGCACGCAGACAAAAAATTACCGTACAGCCAAAACTATGGGAGCAAAGTCGAAATTCAAACCAAGCATAACCGTTATGCAATTATTCACCTTTATTATGTTTTCATTGTATGTTAATCTCTATGGTTATATGTCTGAATGGATTGGTTTTTGACGAAGGAGAGATGATTAGGCCTACATTATCAGGTTTGACCTATCATAAAATAATTGCTGAAGTAGATTTATTTTGTGATTGTGACATGGTCATATACGGTATATTGTATTTTTCCACACTTTTTCCCCTCACTCATTTAAAAACGTCTTCATATTTAATGTGGAGGTATTCAAGGTAGAGAAGGACAACCAGCATAACTAGGCTAGAATATAGACATTTAAGCAAAACTAATTTTGAATGGAATATATCTTGAAAAGTTAGGCTATATAGATATATTCTTATAACTTCCCATTTATATTAATAGCCATATAAAACAATGTATAATTTTACTGTACTATAGAGATCGTAATATTGTGACGGCGACAATGTAGCTTCACCTGAGAGTACGGTAAACACAGGTCTTTACCGTAATTGCACAGCAGCACAATTTTATATCTGGCTGGCGGCGAGATCGCACATCCACCTTTAACCATACGAGCATGTATCATTCGCCGGCATTTTTTCCCCACCAGTTTTGCTAGTGTCTTGCCTGTTAGCTTTAGCTAGCTGTAATGACGAGGTAGCTACCCGATAATATGGGTGTGTGTTTGTGTTCAGCTCTGAGACCCGATTTGAACAGCTAAATACACTTTTAAATGCGCATGGATGGAGTGTCGTTATGGTAACAATAAACAGAATTACATACTAACCCTGTTGGAAGTGGAACCACGTTTGGAACAGGTACACAGCTGCATGACTGCATGACTGTCCTTGTGCACAGGGATTTCAAAACAATGCGCAACTGAGCATATTTGATCTGGGAACATAGTGGCTAGAAGTCACTCGCACAAAGTGGGCCTAAATATTTTTTCATGTTTGCACACCAAGATTTTTTGTCGCATTTGCGAGTGAAATGGTCGCACTGTAAGAGCCCTGCGAGCGGACTGCTGCACCTGTCATTCAGTGACAAATGTATAGCTTATCAAAATACCAGAAGAATTTAAAAGTCATATCAGTTATTGGAAAAGTTTGTCGTGATATATATTGATATTGAATTATTGTCCGGCCCTAATTGTGATCAATTTGGACAGTTTTCTGATTGTTTTCTGATTTCTTTGTTACTTTTACACTAATCTATATACATTTTTGAAATGTATATAGATTAGCGATCATGAGATTGTGCATTGTCAAGGATGAAGATGATTTTGCTGCAGAAGGCAAGGTTCTTCTTTTTGTACCATGGAAAAAAGTGGTCAGTTAGAAACTATAAAAATATACTTTGCCGAGGTCATTATCACACCTTCAGTGACCCTAAAGGGGCCTACCAGCTCTCTCCCCATGATTCCGGCCCAAAACATGACATGGCCTTATTGGGACATGGTGGCCATCCACTACTCCATCCATCTGGAACATCCAGGGTTGCACGGCACTCATCAGTAGACAAGACTGAAGAAATTAGTCTTCATGTATTTCTGGGACCTTATGAGCATTGTTAGAGGTGGCCGAATAGTAGGTTTATACACAACTGCAAGCCTCTGGAGGATCCTACACCTTGAGGTTCGCGGGACTCTAGAGGCACCAGCAGCTTCAAATACCTGTTTTCTGCTTTGTATTGGCAGTTTAGCAGCTGCTCTCTTAATCCGATGTCTCGCAGTAACCTTCCTCATTATGACTTAATCTGCATGAACATGTCTGTGCTCTGAATCAGCCATAAATCTCTTTACAGTACAATGATCACGCTTAAGTTTTCGTGAAATACCTAATGTTTTCAGATCTTGTCCAAGGCATTGCACTATTTGACGCTTTTCCGCAGCAGAGAGATCCTTTTTCTTTCTCATATTGCTTAAAACCGACAGCCTGCTTAATAATGTGGAAGAGTGCATTTTGAGTTTATTTTTTTCCTGAAAAAATACTGTTTTTATTGGGTGGTTTGTTCAATGAAATTTGATTTATACTGTAACGGTTAATGACTTGAAAATTTGACTGATTTTCTTATTTAGGAAAATCTATGTAAAATATAATTTGCATAATTTGGAATGAAGTGTACACAATGTTTGTTTGTTTATTTATTAGGATCCCCATTAGCTAACGTAACGATAGCTATTCTTCCTGGGGTCCGACACTTAAAAAACATCCATGACGAATTTACACAAAACCGATTACGTAAAAACAAATATACATACAGTACATATATATACATATACATCCAATACATATTATACTATACATTCCAGATTCATATACATGTATACACAATGAAAGATATCATCAAAATATCAAATGATTAAATAATTTCTTGAAATAAGAAATATTTGTTTTTCAAATATAATCTGGTAAATCATTTAATTCTTTAACAGCTCTAAAAATCACTGTACTTTTAAGGAAAATTGTCCTAGCCATAGGTGGAACAAGAGAACCTGAAGTTGCCTGTCTGGTCAGATGGTTATGGCTGAGACTGACGTATTGCAATTGATTGTAGAAATGCTGTGGATTCTTATTTTTTTAAAATATTTCCTAGAAAAATATTATTATATCTCAGTCTATTTACTACAAGAAGCCATGATAAAATGTAGTGCATTTCAGTTACATTTGTGCGTATTGAACAAGGTAGAGCCAGCCTGGCATCTTTATTTTGGGCTATTTGAAACTTTTACAAATCCTTTTTTGTTGCTGCTGACCAAATCACCGTACCGTACTCAAGCTGTGACAAAACTATAGCCTGAATTACTTGATTCAGAGTTGATTCAACATATTTTGAACATTTCCTGGTTACAGCAATACTTCTATCCATTTTACTAACAATGCTGTCAATATGTTGTGTCCATGTGAGTTTATCATTCAATGTAATGCCGAGCAGTTTCGGGTTTTTTTACCTGATCTACTAGCTTCCCACCAAGTGATACTTTTAATTGGGGATTGCTGACCAACATGTGTCCCGAAACTAACACCATACATTTAGTTTTATAAATATTAAGCACTAGTTTATTCCTTTTGGCCCATTTGTCCACATTTCTTAATTCCATGCTCAAAACGTCTGTTAGTTCATTAGATGTTAATTCTGACCTATACAAAGTTGAATCGCCTGCATACATAACCATTCTTGCTTTATGTAATATAGATGGTAGGTCATTTGTACATATAGAAAATAAAAGACTTCCCTGAGGAACTCCACACTGTAGCTCCTTGCTATCAGATAAGCTGCCATTTATACAAACTCTCTGCCTTCTCCTGGACAGGTCAAAGCAGTGCTATTAAAACCATAGCATTTAAGTTTTGCCAACAACATACATTGATCGATAACATTGAAAGCAGCACTGAAATCCAACATTACCACCCCCACCAGCCTCCTTTCATCCATGCTCTTTAGCCAAGCATTATTCATATGCGCTAATGCTGTGCTTGCAGAGTGCCCTTCAACATGGTCAATTTCTACCTGGTGGAAATCAAACAATCAAACATACAATTTTTTTCTTTCATGATACTGTCTCTTATGATAGTTATAAACTTAGAGTCATGTACATTCATGGAATTTCTGAGTGTGTCCACTTTGCCTATAAAATAATTATTAAAATAATTGGCAATGTCCCGTGCTTTAGTGATGAATGCACCTTCTGATTCAACAATTTATTATATGTGTAACTGTATGTTGTTCTGCACGTCTATGTCTTGTCTTGGCCAGGTCATCGTTGTAAATGAATGAATTAAAGGTTAAATAAAAATTTAATAAAAAGCAAAAGAGGCCTGCATTTTTGATTTTCTCCCTATTATATTATTCAAAGTTCTCCACAGCTATTTTCCATCATTCTTAGCATCAATAATTTTGCTCCTATAATATTCCCTTTTTTTACGTTCGTTTAGTAACAGCATTTTTTAATTTGCAATATTTTCTGTCAGATAGAGTTCCAATTTTATCAGCAACTTTTTTTGCATCATTACGCTTTATCATCAAATTTCTTAACTCCTCATCAATCCACCCTGCACCATTTGACCTAGCAGTGTACTTTCGCATTGGGGCGTGTTTGCTGCAATATCCATACAAAATATCATAAACAAGCCCAGTGCTTTCTCTGGATCTTATTCACATACTTTTTAATACCACACTTGTATGTAAAAATCCTAGTTGGTGATGTCACTAATTGGCACAAATCACATTCTTTGGCTACAGATTAAAAAAAATTCCACATTGGACACAAATCATTAATGCACATAATGGACATGCATCAATGTTCATATCCCCCTTAAAATATATTTCACTATTACCATCTGCAACAGTATGCAACATATTACAAATTCCATCAAGATATTGTACATCTGCACTAGGGGGCCTGTAGCAGCAGCCGACTAATATAGGTCTTAGATGTGGTAGATTCACCTGTAGCCATATTGCTTCATTTGTCATTAAGTCATAACGATGTTTAACTGGAATTTGACTCTGAACATAGATAGCAACTCCACCGCCATATTTCTTTTTATCCTTTCTGAACACATTATACCCTCTTACTGCCACCTCAGAATTATCAAAAGATGATACCAAATGAGTCTCTGATATAGCCAATATGTGAATAGCATGCGATTCAACTAAGCTGTGAATTTCATGAGTCTTATTCCTCAGGCTGCATATATTGAGGTGAGCAAACATCAGTCCCTTCCTAGGAAGGTAAAATGATCTGACTGCCATAAAATTTTAAGCACACTTTGTAGGCTGAGTTAGTCCGCTAATCCTACTAGTTAAGAAACCAAATTATTGCTTCGTTCACTCCTTCTGGGATGGCTCTTAGATGGAGGATGAACCCCCAGTTTGTCGTACCTTAAATAGGCAATATCCCAGCTTAGCCTCGCTGCTTTCATCTCAGGTAATATTTCTCTCCTTTGACAGACCGCCTCAGGAAAATCCTCATTTATGTAGATTGCCGTCCCCTTTAATTTCTTTCTGTCTTTATATCTCAGGAATTTAACTACAGTCGGTCGGTCTGGGCCTGTTGTCGCTGGTTTCACCTCCCGTTTGTTTCCCCGTCCTGTGAGCACGCGCCAATTCCATTTAAATTGTATTTAGCTGTAGTTTTTCAGATATCAGCTTCAACACTTCACCCTCAGATTCAACCCATGTTTCACTGTTGTTCTCTGTGATACAGTCAAAAACTAGATTGTTTCTCCTCGATTGTTCAAATATTCAACTTTTCCTCCAACCGTTTGTGTGCACTCACAAAATGTTAATGTGTCCTTCCTCATTTAATTACAATCCATTGAAAGTTTTTCTTGTGTTGCTGATAATTTGTCCACATCTTTCTTGGTAAATTGAAGGCTTACTTTCAATTCCTGTACATCTCTAGCAAAGCAGTCAATTCATGCATTCATTAAGAAGCTTTGTAAAATTTTTGAAACTACTCTCTTGCTGGAGGATCATTTCCTTGTAAAAATCCCTTTGTTTCTCCAAAATGTCACGTACCTGAGTGAAAGTCATGTACTCCTCTTTGGTGTTTTGATTGTTTCAGAGGCATTGTAACAGTTGCTAGTAGCTTGCGGCTAGCTAACACTATTGGTTAACTTTGTCTGTGCTACTAATCCAAAAAGTACAAGTAGACAAGCAAGTTCTGACTGTTAAATGTTTCTCTGGCAAGCAACTGACAAACTCTGATTTCACCACAAGAGTCAGTTGCGTTAGTTGCGAAACTGTCACGCTGTGTCCTGTGTGGATTTAATGTTAATGATCTTCCATTCTTAATCCATAGGGTTTAATATGGAGTTGGCCCACTCTTTGCAGCTATAAAAGCTTTAACTCTTCTGGGAAAGCTGTCCACAAGGTTTAAGAGTGTGTTCATTCTTGACCATTCTTCTGGAACTGCATTTGTGAGGTCAGGCACAGATGTTGGACTAGAAGGACTGGCTCGCAGTCTCCGCTCTAATTCATCCCAAAGGTGTTCTATTGGGTTAAGGTCAGGACTCTGTGCAGGCCAGTCAAGTTCCTCCACAACAAACTCGCTCATCCATGTCTTTACGGACCGTGCTTTGTGAATTGGTCATGTTGGAACAGGAAAGGGCTATACCCAAAATGTTTCCACAAAGTTGGGAGCATGAAATTGTCCAAAATGTCTTAGTATGCTGAAGCATTAACAGTTCCTTTCACTGGAACTAATGGGCCAAGACGAACCCCTGAAAAACAACCCCACACCATAATTCCCCCTCCACCAAACTTCACACAATGCAGTCAGGCAAGTACCACCAAACCCAGACTCGTCCATCGGATTGCCAGACAGAAAAGCGTGATTCGTCACTCCAGAGAACACGTCTCCATTGCTCTAGTGTCCAGTGACGGCGTGCTTTACACCACTGCATCGCTTTGCATTGCACTTGGTGATGTAAGGCTTGGATGCAGCTGCTCCACCATAGAAACTCATTCCATGGAGCTCTCTACGCACTGATATACACACTAATCTGAAGGACACATGACGTTGGGAGGTCTGTAGCTATTGACTCTGCAGAAAATTGGTGACATTTTCAGCCTGTCCATTTTCCCCAATCGCTTAATTATTCCAGTGAGGATTTAAGAACTGTACACCATCGCTGTGTAGCACTCTCCGTGACAGAAATACTGGTATCTTAGCTCGCCAGCAGGCCACACGTGGAAGTGTACACTCTTGATATTATTTAACAGAATAATTCAATGACATATCTTTAACACAAGGGTTAGAGCGAGGAAATATTGTCCACTAGTTACTCAATCATGGAGGGCATCTTTCTCTTACAGATGTCAAAATAACAATGAACTGCCAAGATGGGTTGCCAAATATAGCCTACATGGGCGACCGTTATACCCAATAAAGTCTGTGTGGGGAAGCCCTGGACATTATTGGCATTTGGGAGTTCATGCTTTGTTTGTAATTCAAATGGATTGAAACAAATTTACTAAGAGGAAAGGAAAATTATATTGCATTAATTGTTATCGTTTTTTATCCGTCAGACAGACATGCACAATATATAAATTAGCACACAATAACAAAAACTATACAAAAGTGAATGTTACATAATGGTGAAAGAAATGAGCATACAATAAAAACAAATAAAACAAAAAACAGAAAAGGGGAATGTTGCATTATGATGATGTATTATGTTTGCTCCCAAATCTTTTTACTTAGGGGCACATGTGCGATAAAGTACACACGGAGTCCTATATTAAAAGCAAAACCAAATACATCCATGAGCTAAACCATGGTGTGGTGCATAATTGTGACTAATTTCATTTAAAAACTCAAAATCACACAATAAGCAAAAGCTGGGATCAAAAGTGTAAAGGAAACCATAAAGAAAAAACTCTTGTCTGCACCGTAACAAAAAGACAAATTGCAACCGTTGGTTGAGTTGAGCTAGTTGAACTTAGTTTTCATAACCTGTCAAAGTGGTGGAGAAAGAGAAAAGGAGACCAAACTGGATACAAAACTGGAGTCGCTGGCTCTCAAATTGCATTTAACACCACAAATGGCTCCACAGTATGCCAAATGCTTAACCTGATCAAATGTTCATTATTTCTCAGTGCTAAATGATTATTTTGGCACGCTGTGGCAACCAGTCACCACACGTAGGCATATTAAGTATCAGGATCCACCGCTTTTTTCTGATATGCCTCACCTGGTTGCCCGTTTGTGCTTTTCTCTCCTTATCACATTTTTATCTTAGACAGGTTATGAAAACTTGTTCTGGGTCATTTACCTTGTGGGTAATGCATCCTGTCAAGAGCTTTTAGAAAGGTGCCAGGTTTATGGTAGAAGTCAGAAATGACGTGAGCATAACGTAATGAAGTCAATGGAGAGCTATAGAACTGCCACCACCGACCCCCCGTCCCCCACAGTGTGGGCTGGACGTAAATGTGCTCTGTCTCTATTCAGCTATCGAACCATGCACGCCTATGCACACAATTATGTTAGCTAATTAATACAACTACCAGATCAGACAGTCATTAGCTTTGTGTTTCTGTGAAAATGCATACTGTATTCCTTGTGTGAGTATGTCTCTCTATATGCGTCCCCTGGCCCCACCAGATGGCAACGCAGAGACCTGTTCTAACCATTACCGGAGATCTTCCAGTGATGCAATGTGAATCTCATTTTAGAATAATCACTACAGTGTAGATCTAGTCGTGTCAGACCACACTCTTTTAATATTAATAGAACAAAGGACTCTAGCTTACAGCTATATAGCTTGATACTAAATAAACTAAAACTGTTAGTTTTATAGTAAAATATTACATTGAATTTGATTAAAGGTCAAAAAGTAAAAAAAGGTATTGCTACAATCCTCGGATATGACCATTGACCATTTTCTTAACGATAAAGAGATAGCATTGGTGTTACACTACTAGCCAAAACAGTAGCAATCTCCAAGATGTGAACTCATTACAAAACACTGCAAAATATTTCAGCTGCTTTTGAACAAGATAGTGTCACTAAAATTTTGATTATATTGTCAAGCAATATTCATACCAAATAATCGCAGCTCGATTAATCATTTATAAATTAATTAATTTAATTAAGTCCTGCATTGTCTTGTCATCATTTATTATAATATATAAAGTTATCTATAAGATTACTAATCTTAGAATTTTGTCTGAGGATTTGAAATGTGTCTAACAGTAAATAGTTTGGCAATGGAAATCATATTGCATCAACTGTCTATGAATGTCTTGCTTGTACTTTTCACTCATTAGCACTGACTAGAGTCTCCAGAAAATAAAGTTAAAAAGTGAATATTTCACATTTACGCCATTTATCAGATTATTTTATGCAAATTCACTTGTCAATAGCTGATAGGTCACACACCAGTTATCAAAAGCAAACAACATTCTATTGGAATAACAGCAGTAGCAAGTCAGGGTTAACAAATTAACAATATGCCATATTATTGAATACTCAAAGATTATAGCTAATACGCTAAATAAAGTGCTTTATTTTTAAGAGCAGTAAAAAATTTTAGCCTAAAATTGTGTGTGTTCTGCTGGTTAGGTCTGACAGACAAACAGCAAGAGACAGAGAGATAGTTATTATGAAACTGTGCACAGCGAAAGAGATAAATAGAGATAGATATTGTGTGTTCATGGCACTAAACTGGTAATAGACTATTGATCTGGACTTTGAACAATTGAGAGAGAAAAGAAATCATGGCCGTATGCTTGCAGTCATAGCACATATTCTGCAATAGTGCAACAGCACCTTTAAAAAAAAGTTAAACTCATGTCTCATGGCCTGTTTTGTGTAGTCTCACCCATCTAAAAATGGGCTCAGCAGAGCTCTATTTAGGACTAAATATATTTATATACAAACTGAACGTATCAGAGTCTGCATCAGGCTTAACTAACACACCCACACACACAGTGACAGGAAGAACAGTTTAAACTTGGTAGATATAGATATATTCTACAGTGTGGGAAAGGGAAGACTAGGGACAGTGGGATAAAAATGTACTATACAAGTTGCAGTTTGGTTTTGTACAAGCTCTCACTAGCAACAGATGAGTGACAACTCTACAACATTTGTCATGGGGTGGCAAAGGGATGGCAAGCTTAAATTCAAGGGTGGCACACTTTAGGGCTGGCCCCAAATATTCAATTATTCGGGTATTCGTTCGTTGTGTATTTATTCAAATTAAAATATTGGGATTCGAGAATTCGTTTTTTCACATTATGCATGCATAATGTCTCTACTGTCTCCATATAAACCCACATGTTGAAATGTAATTGCTTGCCCTACACTGTCATCAGCACAATTAATTGCAACTGGCTCTGTTTATAAGAAGAGAGTGAGGCTATTCATTCAACACACATTCATATTGGGTAATACAGGAGGTATATGCTATTTGACAGCTCTGACTGGCTCATTTGACATGTCAATCAAAGTGTCGATTTTGAGCACATGGCTTTGTTTACATGTGTGTTCACTGAAGCTAGAAATTGAAGATTACTTTCGTTATACTTCTTAATTATAGTTAAGTGTTTGAGTATTTGAATACTCGTTCGGAAATACCAGCAAGTATTCGAAACCTGGAAAATTGTATTCGAGACAGCCCTAGCATACCTTAAATTTACCAGGCAAGTTGACTGATAACATATTCTCATTTGCAGCAACAGCCTAGGAGTAGTTGGGGACAAGGAGAGAGGACAATAAAACCAAGTGAAAGGTGGGAAAGAGTAGGTAGCCATGATGGCTACATTGGAAATTTGGCCAGGACACCGGGTTAACACCTATACATTTATGATAAATAATAAGTACCATGGGTTCTTTAGTTTAGTGACGACAGAGAGTTAGGACACCCATTTAACATCCCATCCAAAAGATGGCACCCTACACAGGGAAGAGTCTCTTTTACTGCCCAGGAGTACAGGGATTTTTTACCTTTAGACCAGAGGGAGGAATGCCCACTACTGGCCCTCCAACACCACTTCCAGCAAAACCTGGTCTCCAAACCAAGGAGTAACCAGGCCTAACGATCCTTAGTTTTCAAAGCAAACCAGTGGAAAACAGGGTGCTAATATTGTTAAATAGAATAGCTACTCTAGCTGGATGAGGTGGTACCATGACTGAACAGTATTTTTTCACTCCATTCATTTAGCCAAAACCTCCGATACATTTGAATGTGTTTCTAAATGTAGAGTGCAATGTATGCACTTGCATAGCTTGGAGTATAGTTAGACTCAGTCTTTATCTTTTTGTTCTTGTTGATAGTAAAAGGTGATATTTATGAGGCACATTTATAATCTTATGCTTTAGCCTCTTGATAATGACTGAGCTGATATTGCATTACTTAATAATGATATTAATGATGAAACTAATGATACAGCCTTACTACATGAAAATATCTTGCTCAGTAAAAAAAATACATTAGGCCTTTTTTACAATGAACCTTAACAACTTGTCTTTATCCACAGATTAAATTAACAATGACATTATCCATAGGCTAGCAATTA
>JAODOY010000627.1:7500-13564 GCA_025399855.1 Forbesichthys papilliferus | reverse complement strand
ATATATAACTTCACTTTTTGGTAATTAGTTGTCAATAAATGTACAATTTTACATTTAAAATATAATTTATAGGGTACTTTCAGTATTTAGGCTAATTTTCAGGAAAAAATGGTCCATTGGCGTTGAACAGAGATGACGAAACTCTCTCTTTACATGGCTCTGGTCTGTGATGATAGAAAACTTTAGATTGAGAATTGACAAGTGGAAAGTCCCAATATGCACTACTACTACACACACACACACACACACATACATGCACACGCACACACACACACACACACAGTAGGAATCATTTTAATACACTTTTTCTTGCTTCGGTTGGTCTCTGATGATGTAATTGTAACAGCTACATTAAAGTGTAACTGCACTCCAAAATGTGTTCTTTTTTTTAGCTGTAAACGAAGTAAGGATTTATCTGTAAAGAGACACATCAATGTTGGTGTTAATATTGACAAATCTGCATGTTATGGGCTGAAAACAGAACTATCAATTCCACTTTATTGCAGACCCTTGGGTCAGCAAACAAAAATAAAACAACAATGAAACATATATAATAGAACTACCGATTACAATGCAATTATCAAGTACAATACATAGTTATAGCTCATAGTTGTACACTAATGGCAGATTATTATAAAAATGATCCAATACTAAAGAACATACAGACATTAATTCCAGTGTTTCCAGAGACAAGAGAAATACCTTCTGTCATTCAGTTTAGGCTCAGTTAAAAACAATATCATTTCATTTTTTGAATCAATCAGCCTACACATAAATGTATACATGATGTTCCTCAAAGGGGCATGAAAAGTGGGAACATTACTCGACACAAACATAAATCTTGCACGTCCATCTCGATATCTTTAATAAGATTATATATGCGTCACTGTATGCTACCTGAAGCTTTTTCATCTTTGTTTTACTATACCAGCACCATAGATGAGCTGTATAGAATGGAGCGCAGTAAGCTTTAAAAAGTGCTCTTTAAAAAGTGCTGTTTAACATTATCTGTACACATGTGAAATTTGCGTGTCAGCATATTTGCTTGTGCATACAGTGCAACATTGTCTCTGCACATCATCATTATCACATAAGTACTTTATGATTATATGACCCAAATATCTGACTTTGCTAACGACACATAGCACTGGATCTGCCATAACAAATGAGGTAAAAGTCAGCTTCTGATCTTCCTTAGTTCTAACAATCATAATAAAACTCTTTATAAAGTTATATTTTATTTCAAACTGAACACCATAGTTTGAGCAAAGTCTAAGCAGTTGCTGTAATCCCGCGCTATAGGGAGACATGATAACCAAGTCATCAGCATATATAAGGTGGTTAATGAGGCTATTGCCCACTACACATCCCAGTCTTACACTCTTTTAGGTATTTAGAGAGGTCATCCATGTAGATATTAAAGAGGACAGGTGAGAGTATTCAACCTTGACGGACTCCGTTAGTCACCAGGAAAGGTGCCAATATATTATTACCCCATTTAACTTGCATAGTCTGGTGCACGTACCAGAAATGCAGAATTCTTATCAGATATGGGGGGACTCGTCTCTATTGTAATTTAATAAACAGTTTCCCAATATTCATTCTGTCAAATGCTTTGCACGCATCAAGGAAACATAAATATTGTAGTATTCTGTCTAATATATTTGTTTAGAACTTCCTTCAGGGCATAAATACACAAATATGTGCTGTGTTTATATGTAAATTCAAATTGATTGTCAGTGGTAATTAAATATTCTTGTAATATAATTCTTTATATAATTCTTTCCAATACCTTGGACAATATGCTGGCAAGTGCAATTGGTCTGTAATTTTCAATATTGGATATTTTACCAGTTTTGTCTTTGACAACAACTGATAACAAAGAGTCAGGTAGTATACCATGCATTAACAACCCTGAAAAACATATAGCAAGCAGCACTGAGACGTTGTGGTTAGCATGTTGCAGATGTTCTGCTGTTATTTGATCAAGGCCACATGCTGTATTCACTCGTAATTTCTCAATCCTTTAAATATCTCCCCAGGAGGCTGGTTTTCATCTGTACACCTAGTACGCTAACGTTCTTTAGGTCGTAACAAATTCCCCACTATAGTTGCTATACATGACATGCCTTGCATCAAAACCAATGATAACAACAATGGCAGACATAAAATTCCCCAAAAAATATTCTGACATTTAATCAGATATCTAGTGGACGTCAGTTTGTCAATTTTGTAAATGTTCAAATATATTCATAGTTGATAGTAGTAAAATTATACTCTCAAGCTACACTTCTCATTTACTGCAGTCTGGGAACACTCAACTTTATAACCAAAACCAAATTCAAGAACCATCTGCTGATGTCACGGCTCTCTCTGAGTCTCCTCCCCCTCGTGGCTCGGGCAGACTTCAGCGCTCATCATCACCGAGCTACTGACCGCTGCCCTTCCCCCATTCTTTTGTCCTGTTTGGTTTTACACACCTGTGTTTCATTTATGATTATTAATGTGTGTATTTAAGCCCAGCAGTTTCTGTTTGCTGTGTGAGTTATTGATTTTGCAGCGAAGCACTCTGTCAGTCACGATTCTGATTTATTGTTTATTTCTCAAATCGCAGCCTTATTAAAACGTACGGTTGTCCAACTCACCTCTTGTTCTGCACCTGACTCCTTCCAAGCCATACATTAGTACAGCTGATCAGCATTCAGGTGAGTGATGACAGCATTTAACATACAGTAGAGTCCCAAAATGGGGCTTGTTCTGTTTGCACCCAGAGTCATGTAGAAGAGAGAATCCCGTCAACTCCGTTAACTCCAATGAACTATTTTTTCACAGCAATGGTGGATCGTGGAGCCTCAAAACAGATCCCGGAAGTTAGCCGGAAATACTACCCTATACCCTATATAAATGTACCCTATATAAATTATATTGTAAATGCAAATTGATGCATTTATTTACTACAAATAGCTGAGCAGACAAAATCCAAAATGGAGCTTGCAAAATTGAGATGATTTCAACAGGCAAGGTTTTACAAATCTAGGCCGCAGAAGACATACATGGATCCTGGGGCATGTTGTGTATTAGTAAAACATTATAGTGTACATTAGTGGTGAGCACAATTACTTTGATGAGTGACTGACAGGTGTCACTTAGTGGAGAGAGATGAGGATGGGACATAATACATTGCAAAACAAGTGCAGCTTTGCATATGTGTAACTTAATTAAGGCCAATGCCCACTGGCAACGTCGTTCGGCGGTGCATCAAGAATTGCAACATTTGAAAGGTAAACATAAATTGACGGAGGAGCTCAGAATGTTTATGGCTTGACGCCCAACAAATAGAACCACGTTCTAAACCTTGGTGTCAGACGCTGCCAGTGGGCATTGCCCTGTTAGAAAAAAAAACAATTTCTAAAACTCTAGCGTCTCCTGACGCATGTTGAAGACTTCAGTGGACGTTGGTCTTTAGAGTTATTTAAGTTTTTAGCAAAGATATTTGAATAATAACAAGATGGAGGATGCATTCAGGGAATCAGTATACAGTATATCGTAAAAAAAACCTAATCTATTCAAATTAGCTCATAGCTTGTAACTGCACTACTCTGCACTGCTAAACTGCTACAGAAAATGGTGCACATGCATGTCTGTTATCTTAATCTGCTGTTATCATATTTTATTTCTTATTTTATTTTATTTGTTATGTCATTTCAGTATAATATTATGTATTATTATATTCTTTTAATAATTCTAAAACCTTTTGTGTTGCTAAAAATGAAAATCTCATGCAAGGCCGTACCGGCGGTGGGGAAAATGTATTATTTATTATTTATTATTTCAATTTATTATTTCAATGGAAGCAAAGGTGTTACATTTCTGGTCAGTTCTGGTCTAAAGTGGGCGTGTCGCCAACAGCATTTTGCTGTGGAGGCTGATGTAGGCAGCATTCAGTCAGCTCAATCTACCATGCATGGCCTGAAACAAAATCTATTTACCCAAAACAGTTTGCTGCAGAAACACCGTTGTGGCCTCAGATTGATGGTAGGTTCTTGGGAATGGGTGGGAACTTAAAATACTCATTAACGCCCCCAGAGAGAAATAATTGAGAGTATTATGGTGAAATCCGTGGACCTCCCCATTGACTTACAGTAGGTGAAACGCTGGATCATTCTGGCCTGCATAAAGGGCAAAAAGTCCATCCACCCCTTCCAAAAATCAAATGCGTTAGTGCTATCCGTTTCCAAGCTCTCTGGTTATAGCTTTTAATAAGTTTGTATGTTATTTATTTGCCCCCCACTCTCTCTCTCTCTCGCTCTCGCTCTCTCTCTCTCTCTATCTCTCTCTCTCTCCCCCTCTCTATCTACCCCCAACGTTACAGTATTACCCTATCTTTCTGTATATAGCTGGCAAACACACACAACTGTGCACGCAGACACTAGGTCAGTCAGCAGTAAGGTGTGAACAGTGTTGAAGGTGAGTCTTATTTCAGGCCGGTTTGTTGTGAATTGCTGACACAACTGGTCTGCCGACACACACGCACGCACATACTGAATGCACGCACGCACACACACACACAAGCACGTACGCACACACACGAGCACGCACATGCGCACACGCATGCACGCACACATGCACAGTCACACACACACACAAACACACACACTCAAAGGGCATCACTAGCATATAGTGTGCGAGACGGCCTCTGTTGCTCTCTGTTGCACCGTTAATTTCCTGCGTTGTAAAGATCTATAAAGGTCAGCTCAGGAAATAAGGTAAACAACCTGGATACTGTTTTAGCGAAAGCTCGGACCACCGTTCTGTTATGCCACTATTAAAAACATTTAGTAAGCAATTATGTGTAGAGGTGATAGTAGTTTACCACATGGGTGAGGGGCTGATATTCCGAGATTTAAGTCGTACATTCACGAGTAAAAAAAGCTGTTCCCTGAGATTATAGAGTCATAAGTACAGTATATAAGATTTTCTCCTCTATCGCAAACATCCGGACTTTGAAGAGTAATTGCTGTAAATTGTAATCACAATAGACATATGCACAGATATTGCTGGTTACATTTATGGGCCATCCAAATGGCATACAGCAAGATATAGGTTATGACGAGGCTATGCTAAGAGCGCAGCATGTTATAGGTGCCGGTGACATGTTGTGCGATAAAAAAAGATTGCTGTCCGCTTCTGCAGCTGATTATATCTGGATCAACTAGTAAAATGTGCAAATATTGGCCTACACCAATCTATATGTCAGTGGTAATAGCAAACGTAATTTAGATTTTGTGAAATGTTATTAATGCTGGCAAATAATTACAATTCTAGCCAAATACGTGCAGTGCACAGTAATGTCCAATGTGTAGGCTATATGTTTGTTTGCTATGTCAAATATCTTTGTTTATATTTGGAAACTAGACTGTAACATTATGTGTTGCCAAAGTTATTTTTTAATTGTCCCAAATTTATAGTATTTTACCTGCTCTGTGCCCTAGATTATAATTAATCTATAATTATAATCCATAAATATTTACCAGTTTAATGAGTATGTATGATATATAACCATTAATGCCTTTTGCGTTGGGTGATTACTTTTTTCAGACACCAGCAATGTCTCTTCAAAGTCTTTAGTTGATCATGCTTATTATAATTTGGCAATCTTGATCTTAAACTATAGGTATACGTTCTAGGCCTACTCCTTGGTAGGTTTAATGTTTAGAGCGACTAGAGTAATTGAATGACAGTATCTTAATGTTTTTCGCACTGTAATGTTAACCCAGATTGTTCTGAAATCAAACAAAAAGCTCCAATTGATGAGACACCCCTGACCCATTATGTGCTGTATTATAAATACAGAATTTTAAAATAAAATATAATGCATTTATTTGTGGAATAATAGCTTTTTGGAATTTTGTCAAAGATTGGACAGGTACAGTGTGCATGCACTGTGTGTAGGCACTTTATTGTATTGTACATATTTCGGGAAGTATTTATTAAGACCTCTAGTCCTCTTCAGAGTGTCGTAGTCTTTAAGTACAAGTTAATCACCAATAAGCAAACAGTGGCT
>JAODOY010000627.1:0-2500 GCA_025399855.1 Forbesichthys papilliferus | reverse complement strand
CGAAACATGTGGTTTTACTAAATAGTTCCACTTTAAAACATTTTACATTAAAACAAATACATGTGGGACCATTCTTTTTAATCTTTGCAATCGCATCTTAACACACATACACACACACACACACACACACACAGACACACACGCACAGGCACACATGCAGCATTTTGCAAGGAACCTATTAATGTAAACACACACACAACACACTGTATAACAGAAATAAGAGCTTGCCCTTACACAAACACGTACTGTATACATGTTAACAGATAACAGAAAGTGAATGAGAGAGAGAGAGAGAGAGAGAGAGAGAGAGAGGGGGGAGGGGGGGGAGAGGTTTTTTCAGCCATCTATCATGTAACCACAGTCAGGCTGTGTGCAGTACATTAACTATCCATTAGGAGCCAATGGTTCATGCATAATGCATTCTGGTCATAGGTGCATTACAATGACGTTATATTCCGATTGACATCTGAATGAGTGAGTTATTAACCAATAAACATTAGACATTCATTTAAATTAGTTCAAGAGTGTCATTATTTGCATCTGTTTTGTGGAGTTCTTGATAGTAGCATTTCTGGTAATGTATGCAACTATGGTTCTTCTTATTCTTGAGATCTTAAACTCTGAACACATTTAAAATACCGTATATAGTACTGCCCACAGTATAGTCAAATTAGTGCAGACTGTTTCAGCAGTCCCTATTAGACAATAAAACTGTGTATCCTGTTCTATGTTTGTCTAAAATAAATGTAAGTGAAAAATGTTTGGTCCTTTTTGTTAAACGGAGTAAGTTACTCTTGGAGGTATTCAGAATGGATTCCACTGGTTCATTAGGTAATGTTGTGTTTTCTTTAGTTTTACAAACTGGCTGACTGACTACCAGACATTGTTCACTGCCTGATTGATCGATTGATTGATTGCCAGGCCTGTGTCTGCAGGTTTAAACTCAACAACATAGATCAGAAAATTACAATATCTTTCGGAATCTGAATAATAAATAAACGGTTATGCCAGTTGCCCATGCAGCACTTAGATACATATAATGTATGTTAATTCATAATGAGATGTTGCTTTTCAGCCTGTTGTATCCAGACCCAAGGCATAAGCAGAGAGCCCACTATTTGTATTAATTGTATTCTTATTTGTGTTCGTACTTGTATTCGTATAAAAGTAAAGATTAGTATAACGATCCTGGAAAATCGGGGAAATGGTGTGTCGTGCCAAATTTGTACACCTGCTGAAAAATGATTTCCATCTGTAGGAGCGGGATTTACATGACTTGCAACCAAATAGGCAAGTGTTTGCAGAGTAAGCATATATTGTAAATGCTTTGTATTTTCTAAATACAATTATACTGAACACTTGTTTTTTGGCATGATGTTTATATTTCGCATGTTTGATATGTCTAATATTTATATATGGAAAGTAAACTGGTAATCAGTTTTCAGTGGAGTTTGAACTTTATTGTCATGACAGGTGAAAAAATGAATTGTCAAAATTTGAAACAGGTAACTAAACCACTAATCATTAGGCTATAGGCAATAGCCTGCCCTGTGAAAAACAGAGGGTAGCTCCATGTCATGTTTAGATTTGATTCAAAACAATAACAAAGTTAGACATACTGCAACACTATAAAAAATCTAGGCTTAGTTACAGGACGCTAGCCTAATATCTGCTGGTCTAAAGCTCCACTGCGTGTTAAGCTGAAATAAGATTTCAAATAAGAACTTTGCTAGATAGTGCATTTATTTACAGTGATATCTGCAACCGTGTGACACAGATGTGGCAATGATCAGTATGCTACGTTTTGTGTATTTTGTAGTCATGAACAACTAGCTACAGAGACCAACATCGATTATTGAACCAGGCTGTAAGCGTCTTTATTTCTGCTGTAAAACCAGACATTTTAACTTTATAGTCTATGTGGATTGACTCCCTTATGCGGCCAGCCTCAAGTGGACATTCGATGAACTGCAGGTTTTTGGCAAATTGGCGCATTGTATTCATTTCTCAACACCAGAGGCTCCCCTTGATTGTGCACCATGTGTTGTGAGGTTCACGCTGTGCACTGTAGCAACCAGTGTGCACTGTAGCAACCACTGCACTCTGTAGCAACCACTGGCTCTAAGAAAAAACCAGCCTGAAGCCAGAGGTTCTATCCATGGTCCTGAAATACCTGCTGAATCATCTTCCTCTGGTGTGTTTTGCTTTGCTTCCCATTTTTATGAGTCTGCTGTGTTGTCTTCAGTGACCCAGTCCTACAGACTTTCCAGAATGCAATGTTTAACCCTTGTGCTGTCCTATGGGTCAAAATGACCCGGTGCACTTGCCAGTAGAGGGCAGCAACCACAACACGAACAAATGACATTCCGCAGTTTGCTCCCTCTGCTGCTAGTCTGCTGAAATGCCTTAGGACAGCAGAAGGGTTAAGTCGAAATAGTCGGAGTTAGAGTTCACTTTGTAGATCCAGAAGTCGGGCTTTTATTGGTGCATAACTTCCCGA
>JAODOY010000626.1:0-13565 GCA_025399855.1 Forbesichthys papilliferus | reverse complement strand
GTGAAGCACTTTGTGTTACATGAATTTGTATGAAAAGTGCTATATAAATAAAGATTGATTGATTGATTGATTGATTAGAAATCGTTCTTTGGCACCTTCCTTAACCATGGCTCATGTTTCCTACAGAACCTTTTCTCTACTCTTGCCATGTGGTTACAGAAGGGATATATGAAAGGGCTGCCATGTCGTGAAGATAGAGGATGAACGTTGCTATTTATCTGAAGGGGGGTGGGGGGTCCAGATCGACTGGTCCACTACAAACATCAATTGATGTGCATTGCCATCTAGCATCAAGGCAGTGCTTCCTTTGAAAGCAAGCAAACACCCAAACTGTTTCCCATGTTGCCTGTGTTAGACTGATGCCTGAGTAAATCTTAATGCTTGAAAATCCACGGAAAATTGGCTTTTCTCACGTTAAATGTTTACTGGGTTCCATCATTGGTATACTCAACCTACAGTCCATACGTGTTTGGACTTTATCTGTTGTGTGTGTGCAGCTTCACACCGCGTTACAAAAGTTGCTGTTATGGGGAGCTGCTGGTCAGAACATTGTGTATTGGCTCCAACTAAGAAGTGTCTGAGGAGTTAAAACGGTAGTTTTATCGTTCAATGTCGCACGTGACAAAGTCTTCTCGCTCCATGGGCCGAGATAGACATTGAGGTCCACTCATCACCTTGACACATTGGAGAAGGTTCCAGACAAATGCTTTATTTAATTAGTCATTTACGTACGTGAGTTATGACGCAGCCAATAGACGATGACACACCTGCAGCTAACACACACATCTCCAGAGCAGTAGGTGAGACCAGGTTACATCATGCCTGCTAAACTATGTCAGTAGAATATGAGAGAGAGAGAGAGAGAGAGAGAGAGAGAGAGAGAGAGAGAGAGAAAGAGAGAGAGAGAGAAGAATATGAAAATAAGGAAAGAATGAAGTAGTACATGGAGGAGGAAGAGAGCGAGGAAGGAGAGGAAGAGAACAGCAAAAAAGTGAGCAGGGATTGCGCATGAGGAAACCGCTCATTAGTTTCAATCTTGGCAACAGGTGGCTTATGGAGTTTTAATGAAAAGCCATCCGCCTAGTGTCCCCCCCACCCAGACAGGCATGACTCGGTTCATAAATCAAACACACCCCAGGAGCTTTCATGCCTGGTTCTTGCCACCGCGGGGTGCCCTATGTGTGAGTTGGTTTAATACACCATGGGACCCTGGGGACAATTGATTACATGCAGGTCTTTGATGAGTGGTCGCATCTGAACTCAGACCTTAGGAAGACATCCTGTTACCTTGACTTGTCCTTTTTAATTTTCCCATGAGCCCTCCTGTTTAGGATGTTCTGCCTCTGCTTCCTCTCCTCACATTCAAACGCATTTGAGTCTTTCTAAAATGTTCGCTATCATCTTGTCAACGTGGTTCCTGCGGCGCTGGCTGGTTTAATGCGTCCTCACAGGAAATTGAAGAACACATGTATATTACCCCCCCCCCCACCTTAGTGTACAGTATGAAATTATCTCTTATGTTCTTCTCCCCTCTCTCTCTTTTCTTCTATTTTCCTCCCCATTTGAGTTTTTTTTTTTTTATGTCTGT
Organism: Forbesichthys papilliferus; assembly: GCA_025399855.1. Taxonomy (NCBI): domain Eukaryota; kingdom Metazoa; phylum Chordata; class Actinopteri; order Percopsiformes; family Amblyopsidae; genus Forbesichthys; species Forbesichthys papilliferus. The sequence goes on along the minus strand of JAODOY010000626.1, from coordinate 11,977 downwards.
CTGTCTGTCTGTCTGTCTGTCTGCCATAGGTCTTACTTTCTTGGCTCTAGGGATCGGTGTGGCATTTTGGCAGGTGGGCCTAATTCTACCACGGCCATACTGCAATGTATGACTCACTCGTGAACAATATTAGCATTGACTGGTAAAGGTTATCTGCAATTTGCAACATTCATTTAAAATCTTGCCTTAGCTGACCAATAGTAGTTAAAGGCAGGATCAGTCATTGAGAACGCTTTCTAAATTAGAGGGGAAATCAAAACAATATCCCTCTGCTTCACACACTGAAACGCATTGTAAAGCAAAGTGTAGTGCTAAAGCTTTGTTGATGTGTGTGATGTTCGCCACTTGTTTATGTTTCTATATATCGAGCCAGGGCTGTGTAGAAGTATAGGATTGTTTTTTCAACACGCACAGATGACGGTAAGTTAGCGAAATGCAAGGAGATATTTGGTGAATTTGACTAAATGTGTATTAGCTTACAATTAGCTTGCAATAGCTGACTGTACCTTTCATTTGCTAACATCCCAACCACATAGCATCATATGCTGAACATAGCATACTATCCAAAGTACAGTATATGAGGTGTTGACCTTGCCTGAACATACATCTGAAACTGTTATTGTTGATGCCGTATTGTTGAGCATGAATTATGTTCTTATATGTACACATATAAGAATATTTATGATGACCCACATCTGGATTAACAAGGAGGAAACAGGAACGCTAAGAGTGGGCTTTGTATGTAACAAAGGGCACCAAACAAACATTCATACACGTTCCTTGCACATACACACACATATACAGTACAATGTCTGAGTGATCATCTCGGTGACCTTGGGAGTAATTGATGAAGAAAAACAAATGCTTCCGTTTGACTCTTTTTACAGGATAAGGCAGCATCTCGCTGGAAATGCCCCTGAAGGAGGTCAGCACACTAGGACTACAGTATAGGGTTTAACAGTGTCAACAGGAACTTGCATGACCTGCCTGTCTCCTGGTCTTTGTATAGGAAAATTGACCAAACACATCTAATGGAATATTACACACCGAATTCACCGTGATGGCTGTCAATCAATTTGAATAAGACTCTATAGCTCTAGTTTGCATTGACAACGTGTCTGTATGCAAAGCAGACACTGCTACTACTGTATATGCCTGGCAACTGTCTCGGTAATATATCTCTCTCTCGCTCTCTCTCTCTGTTTAACCACACACTTCTTTCCCTGTCTGCTAAATCACCTTTATTTTTCCTCTCTTCTGTCTCAATGCTTTTGGGTCTTAATTTGTTCTCTTATTTTCTCTTACATCCACACACAGCCCTCTTGTAGATGCTATTATTATATTAGCTATTTGTGTTTGTTTGTGTGTGCATGTGTGTATGTGCATGTGTGTGTGTGCGTGTGTGTGTGTGTGTGTGCGCATGTGTTTGTGTGTGTGTGTGTGTGTACGTGCATGCGTGCATGCGTGTGTGTGTGGGCAAAACAAGACTTATCCGGAAGACAATGTGTGAAAGCAAAATAAACAAGCTATCATAGGTCATCTTGGATGCTTTTGTTGGAATAATAAAGGTTTTGGAGCCATACCCAGGTTTTTATAGCCGTACCCAGGAGCTGACACTAGTCTATATATAACATCTTCATGTCATCTCTCTCTCTCTCTCTCTCTCTCTCTCTCTGCACTCACATGTCTCTTGTGTCTGTTTCTCTCTTTTGCTGACTCATTCGCTGTCTTCGTCCTTCTTCTTGTCCCTTCCCACGGTATCTGTGTGGGTAGGTGACAGTGTGTGTGTGTCCTGCGCCCAGCCTGCTTCATGCTCTTTCTCAGCATCTCTCTGCTGTTCACAGTTCCATGGCATCTCTGTTTAGGACCACCAGTCACCACCAGCAGCCAGTGGCTTACAATACTGGCTGGCTCACACAGTCACACGTGACTGGTTGATAGATCTCCTCTGTTTCCAGTTGTCTCCTGTGACCCCCTGTGATTGACTCCATTGCCTTTCCATCTTGATGGTTCAAAGGTAGAATAGCTCCCCCCCACATCTCTCTCTCCCTCTCTCTCTTTTTCTCTCTCTCTCATGCTTTCTCTCTATATATCTCTATCTCTCTCTATCTGCTTTTTGTGCAAAGTGGAGCTGGTCCTGCTATTATAGTCTCAAACTCAGACAGCTTGACAGGAAGAGAGGGAGAGAGAGAGAGAAATGGAGAGGGAGAGAAAGAGAGACATGGAGAGAGAGAGACATGGATAGAGGGAGAGAGAGAGACATGGATAGAGGGAGGACGGGCTGAGAGAGGAGCAAGGGAATGTCTTTTAAAGCAGACTCCCTCTTCTTTGTAAATGTTTTCCACATCTGACGTCGCCACAGACAAGACGTTGGTTGCGTGTGCTTTGCTTGTTTACCAAATGCGGGTGAATAGATGAATCGAAGCTACCCTTGTGCCAACCTCGACAGACAGACATCCAGCCTGTGCATCTCTCTGGCTAACGTGTGTGTGTGTTTGAAATGAGAAAGACAGAGTGACAGCCAGGGGAGTGTAGGAGAATAGAGGGAGAGAGAGAGAGAGAGAGAGAGAGAGAGAGAGGGAGGAGTTTGTTAAATGCCACCTGCTCTTCTCTCTCCTCTCTTGTGCTCTGATCTTTGGCATATAACTCCAAGGACACACACACACACACACACACACACACACACACGCACGCACGCACGCACGCACGCCCATGAACTGGTGTTCATATTTTAGCTGGATGATGGAGTTTTGATGTGTGTGTGTGTGAAAAGTATAATCCGTCTTCCAACAAAGCATTGAATGCAACAGCTCCTATGGCCATCGCCCTTCATTTTATTACCTTTACACACGGTATGAATACATTACATTAACTATTAGTGGTGAAGCCATTTCTGTTTGTATTGAGTGTCCACACAATAAGATCATTCTGAATAGTTATTGTCTTCCGATGAAGGGTACCTGCAGGCATACATTAAGCCCAACAGATGCCACCAAGCCAATTCATGTGTTTGATTGGCTCATTGGGGAGGACACTATGAAAGGCAGGGAATTTGGATCGATTCTGTAATACAAAACGGAAACCACTTTTTTATTTTTTATTTAAATGGGTTAATAGCCTACTGCAGTATCAGTAGATGCATTAGAACACATCTATTAATGGATTGAAAATAAGATTTATTTTTGTTAAGTCATGTCATTTTCTCTAGCAGAATAAATGCCAATCTATCATGGATTTGGCAAGTGTTTGAATCAGGTGAATTTCCAGCAGCCTATTCATCCTATACTAGGACTTATTTTCCCCTTTAGGTATGTCCTTACCTATCCTATCATTGTGCTTCAGATGTTAGCTGTTTTCTTATTTATTCATTGTGTCCTCATTTTCATTTGTTCTGCTTGTACTCTATAATCTCTCTCTCCTATTTTACCACTAGCCCACAAGGCGTAATGAAAACAGACAGCTCTGGAATGCAAAAGCCCCGATTGCTTACAGTATATTTCCATTTAAACCATTATAGCATAACGCCAGTCCCATGCATAAGCCCAAACATGCAGGCGTTTTAGCACATGCACGCACACACACACACACACACACACACACACACACACACACACATAATGTGACCATTTGCCAACTGTCGTTCACCCTCCTCCTGTGTGCCTGGGGAAAATTGTCCATGATGAGAACAAATGTATTTTGTTCTACGGAGGGATTTACAACAGGAACAAAGTGAGCAGTCAATGTTTATGGACAGATGTGTGAAACTTTGTGTTGAATGCTTCAAAGAGAGTATAGATATCAAGCTTGCTTGAGCAAAAGGTGAATCCCTGATGTGTTTTGAGAATAGAATAAACCTATTGCTAGAGCAGTCATTTCACACAAGATACTACTGTAATCCCAACTATACCAGTAACGAGAGTTTCTTTTGTGTTCCCCCATTGCATTCTTTCACTTTTTCCAGATGGAAAGGTGGAAGTGACAAAGGAGTCGATGAAGCTGTGCACCATGGGGCCTGGTAAAGTGTTTGGCGAGCTGGCCATCCTCTACAACTGCACCAGGACAGCTACCGTTCAGAGTGAGTACCTCCAGTATAGAACAGTGCACCTGCGCCCGCCGCACACACACACACACACACACACACACACACACACACGCACACGCACACACTCTCTCTCTCCACCATTCTCTGTGTCTCTCTCACTCCCTAATAAGTTTTCTTGCTATGGTTTTGTTGATTTTTTCCATCTTTATTCATCTCACTTTCTCTCTTTCTCTTACATCCATTAGCAATTCTTTGAGTAATGAGAGTGCACTCAGCATCTGGACAGACAAATATCCCCCTCTCCCCTAGAGTCTGTGTATGAATGGTGTTATGATGTTTGTGTCCTAGCTTTAAGTGGCATGTCTGCTAGATCTATGGAAAATACTATGTATTTGTTTTGATTGATTACAGTGAAGTGTCATATAATATTATGTAATTGCTTGGCTCCAGTAGTCAGGCGTTAATGCTGAAATAAGACTTAATTGCATGGCATGGCCACAGGCACAAATATGTCTGCGTGTGTACGTGTGTGCCATGTGTGTGTGTGTGCGTGCGTGAGTTTGTGTGCATGCTATTGCATTGAAGTCATCGTCGGGTCCACAAGTTCATAAAGCCACCAGTTACAATATTCAGAAATTCTGTTACCAGGCAACACTTCCATTTCCTGGCCCAAAGCAGATATTTGGCTAGCGTGTTTTGCCAGCTACAATCAGTTGGAGGAAATGAAATACAATTTTCCAGGGGGCCTTTTTAAAGTTATTCCACAGTTGTTATTCTCAAATCTAAGTCATCTATGTCAGATGTTCTGTACAAAGCCTTACATTTCTACTGTCACCTTTGCAATTCTCAAATGGTGACACATGTTATAAGTTGACTTGCTTTCTAGCATCATCCCAAATGCCAAACAATGATAACCAGATATGGGAAAAGACATTTAACTGGTTGATGACTATACTGTATAGCTTATGAAAAAACACGTTTAATACACAAGTGGCAGCATTACACACATACTTTAGTTGTATTCAATTACTTCAGTCATTCATTTCTGTTATCCATTTCTGACTCTGCTAACTTTGGCCAAATAACATTATGATGAATCCCACACACACACACACACACACACACACACACACACACACACACACACACACACACACACACACAATACATACTGTATACTGTATATAACAGCTGGTCTTAATGACATTAGAGTTCTAGACAGTTATATACACCATACACACTAAAAACAGAACTTGACACACATTTACTTACTGAAATGTTAAAAATATTTGCACATGTATACATTGCTCCACATCCACATGGCTGTCATTTGGGAATCAAAATGTCAGAGGTTAGCAGATGTTAAGATCATAGCAATGCTAGTTTTGGATTTGCTTGTGCGTGTGTGCTTGTGTGTGTGTGTGCTCGTGTGTGTGTGTGTGTGTGTGCGCCAGGTATAGCAGCTGGATGACCATCTGAATCCATTCAGATGCCACTCACATACTGTAACAGCGCACACACACACACACACACTCAACAGGATAGACACACATAAACACAAAGCAGCATCATCACAACATGAATCGCACGCTACCAATGCATCCAGGGGGATACCATTAAACTGATGGGCTGGGGAGCCAAGGGGAGTTTGGCTCGTTCCCGTGGAAACAGAAAATTCCTCTATAAGAAGAGCTCCACACCGGTCACAATGCTCACAGCCATATCTTCATATCTGCAATGTATTCTCTCCAATTGTGCGCGTGTGTGTGCAAGCGAGACACACACACGCGCATGCACGCACGCACCCACACCCACACGAACACACACACACACACTCAGAAGGCAAACATGCTTTTGACCAACTCTCTTCAGTGAATTGCTCTGTTGTTGCTGTGGTTACTGAGATATGTTGTAACGCTGTAGCAACAGGCAGTCATAAACTTGTTTTTTATATGGCTGTAGTAATAAAAGCTGACCAAGCAAAAAAGCTACATAAGTGCTTTGGGGCTTTATTACTTAGCACCATAAAATGGACAGTTTTGCAATACTCGTTTTGTTGATAAATTTGAGACAGTTACCTGTTTAGGATCCCCTGAGCGTGTGTGTTGACTTTGTCATGGACTCTTTAGAGTTCCTTCACTGTGTCTTTCTGATTCACATGTAAATAACACTTCATTCGTTTTCTGTGTGATGGTCTTTATTTGTTCATTCCTGTAAACAAAGTTCTACCTCTTGCCTTCACAGAATACATCCGTTGGCAGATACAGTATGCCAATGTATGGCAGTGTAGGGCTATTTTTTCATTATGCTGCTGCTGTTATGCAATCTGGTATGGCAGTGTCTCAAATGTAGAAATCATTTAAGCTCCTAGCCCTAAAAATAGGACCCAAGCTGTCTTCAGTATACTATCATCACTAATCACATCTTTTAAAATGGGCATAACTTGACAAATGGATGTGTGCTTTCTTGAACAAAAATTAACAAACAGATATTAGCCAGCAAGTTCACCAGGGCTAATCACGTTTTTGTCTTTAAGGCCTAGCTGGATTCACAAGCAAACTAAATGTGTGTGTGTGTGTGTGTGTGTGTGTGTGTGTGTGTATGTGTGTGTGTGTGTGTGTTCCATGTATGTATACTTAAAACAACTGCTTCATGAATGTAATTAATGGCAACAAAGCCAGCAGTATTGAGTATAAGCTTGTAGTGTTTGTTTATTTAATTAAAAAGGCAACTATTGGTATTTTTTCTCACAACATAATCTCATTGCATAATATTAGTAATCCCATTGCTTCAGTCCAAAATGTCAAGGTAAATCACCCAACCTGCTAAAAAAGCTGCCAGTGCTGCAGGAAGAAACGACACGTCTCTGTCCACATTGGAGTTGTACTGTGCTCTGATTGGTTCATTGCTGGTTTTGGGTGTACCCTGATGGTCCATGGTCCAACTGACATTACCATTACGAAGAATCTACCAAGCAGGCAATCCCCACCCCCTACTGTGGATTCCATCTTTTAGTCGGCACATAATTGCCAGCAAAGTGCCCCAAGGGAAAAATGTTGACAGACACCATCTGTGTGAAAGTGGCAAAAGATAACCGTATATTCATTATAGTAATTCTGTAGTTGAAATCATTGGGGGGCAAATTCTGACAGAGCAGATCAATTTTTATAAAATACAAATTCCTTCACATCACATTCCTGGCACTCTTTCGCTTTGAATGGTAGTTTTTTTCCCCCCTGTACCACATGCACATGTTGGCTGTTCTGTTGCCATAGCAACACATGTCGTTACCATCCCAACCAATATTCACCAGGGGTGTCCATAGGGGATTATGGTTTGCCTTCACACAGCCATTCCCCAAACAATGTGGTTTTCTGCAGATTAGCATTGCAGAAGACAGACAATGCCAGCGTCAGTATTATGTCACTGTTGAGGTGCTTCCCAATGACATTCATATGTACATAATACTGTATTGCCCTTCATAAAGTGTAATCTAATTATGGTCTCATCAGGACTCAATGCGTTTGACTGTTTCCGCTTGCTTTCTTACATTGTTTTTCAGATGCTGTCTGAATTTTGAATTCAGGCAGAAGTTTGGCTATGTTCAGTGTTACCCTCCATCTCCCGGGGAAACCTACCTTACAGATTTTATTTTGGGGAGGGGGAAAGGTGCACACATAAAGCGGGGGTCCTCTCCCTGAAAATGTTTAAGATCAAACACTTAATTTCCTGCATTTTGGTTAATTTGTATGCCTCTCTGGAAACCATCACCTTATCGTGGTGGAGAGGTTTGGGTGCCCCTATGAACCTGAGGACTGTGTTGTCTGGAGCCTTGTGCTCCTGGTAGGGTCTCCCCAGGCAAAGTGGTCTCATGGGAGGGGCCAGACTAAGAATGGTTCAGAAAACCCCCATGAACTTAAAAAGAAAAGGAGTTACCCTTCCCGGAGGAATCCCAGGGGCCCCCGTCTGGAGCCAGGCCCAGAGAGAGGGCTCGTCAGCAAGCGCCTGGTGGCTGGGTTTGCTACGAAGAAGCCCCAGTCGGGCACAGCCTGAAAAAGCAACGTGGCGCCTCCCTCTCCATCTTATGGGCCCACCACTCGTGGGAGGAACTGTGGGGGTTGGGTGCGCTGTCACATGGGTGGCAGTGAAAGTCAGGGGCCTTGAAGGACCAGACCTGGGCAGTAGAAGATGGCTCGCTGTGGGGGAAGGAGCCAGAACTTGTGCGGGAGGTGGCGCGCTACCATTTAGATCTAGTTGGGCTTTCCTCCATGCACAGTCTTGGTTCTGGAACTGTTCTTCTGAATAAGGGATGGACTTTATTCTACATTGGAGTTGGCCAGAGTGTGAGGCGCCATGCTGGTGTGGGGATACTAGCAAGCCCCTGGCTGAGAGCCGCTACGTTGGAGTTCACCCCGGTAGACGAGAAGGTTGCCTCCCTGCGTCTATGGGTGGTGGGGAGGGAAACTCTGACTGATGTCTGTGCATATGCACCGAACAGCAGTTCAGCGTATTCAGTCTTCTTGGAGACCCTGAGTGGAGTCCTGTATGGAGCTCCAGTAGGAGACTCGATAGTTCTACTGGAAGACTTCAATGCGCACATGGGCAATGATGGAGACACCTGGAGAGGTGTGATTGGGATGAACTATCCGATCTAAACCCGAGCGGGTGTTTGTTGTTAGACTTCTGTGCTAGTCATGGACTGTCTATAACAAACACCATGTTTGAATACAAGGATGCTCATAAGTGTACGTGGTACCAGAGCACCTTAGGCCGAAGGTCGATGATCGATTTTGTGATCGTATCATCTGACCTGAGGCCACATGTTTTGGACACTCAGGTGAAGAGAAGTTGGGTCAAGGGGTGGGGGAAGGCTCTGAACAGAGCTGAACAGAGCTGGTAAGCTCAAAAGGGTAGTGCGGGTGAACTGGGAACGTCTGGAGGAGGCCCCTGTCTGTGAGATCTTCAACTCACACCTACGGCGGAGCTTCTCTTACATCCTTGTGGACGTTGTGTTGACGCAGTGTTGAAAGCTTCCATTGCTGAAGCTGCAGCGGAGAGCTGTGGTCTCAAGGTCATAGGTACCTCAAGGGGCGGTAACCCTCAAACATCGTGGTGGACACCGGTGGTCAGGGAAGCTGTCCGACAGAAGTTGGAGGCCTTTCTGGATATGTACAGTATGTCTCCGTAGGCGGTTGCAAGGTACCGACTGGCCCGAAGGGCTACAGCAGCTGCTGTACCAGATGCAATGAAGCGGGTTTGGGAGAAGTTGGAAGAAGCCATGGTGAAAGACTTCCGGTCAGCACCAAAGTGTTTCTGGAAAATTATCTACCACCTCAAGTGGGGAATGGAACCATTCAAGCTGTGTACAGTAAGGATAGGACACTGTTGACCTCAACTGAGGGTGGTGGTTCCCCTCTTCAAAAAGGGGAACAATAGGCTATAAGAGGTAGAAGACTCATGATTTCACAGTCAGAATTAAATCAAATAAATCTCCAAGACCAACATCCTACTATCAAAGATATAAGCAGAACAAAATAATAAAATGCCTACTGTAATACAGTAGACATGAACATTGACTAAAGTTGTCCACCCGGTGCCATTTAGCATTGTCTTAACGTTCACAGCAAAGCTAGCAAAGTCAAATCTATTTTTGTTTGCTGCAAAGTGACACACACGTAGGCCTATATTATACACTATGCTGCCTTACCTTAGATCAAGTGTAAACAGCCATGCTGGTCTTCTATCTACACTGAATTGATGATGTGCCTACCATCCACAGCTTAACCAAAGGTTTATTGGGAAACAGGATAAAAATCACCTCATTGCGTAGTGTCTCAGGATACTTTGTCATTGGCTCGTCTGCGTTCGATGGGCGGGGCCTATTGATTGATTGGTGGTTGAATGATCTGGTGGTTGAGGTGTTCCATCTTCCAGTAGATGTGCCAACATGAGCCCAAATTGTATGCATGTCCCAAGCAAGATACCTAACCCACATACAGCTCACCTCAATAGCTATACTCCCTTTGGATTAAAGTGTCCGATAAATTACCAAAATGTAAATGCTAATACCACTTGTAGCTTTCCAGGTGCTTCAGGGAATTCGGTAGAAATGTCTCTGCTGCTTTAAATAATTTCTCTCGCTCTCTCATAACAATTTTCCAGTGATTACCTTTCTTGTCCATCTATCAACAGCCATGGTTGTGAAGTGTTTTCAAGCATGTGAATTGTGCTCCATTTATCGTCCCAGGCATTAAAATGGCCCCTAAAGTGGGCACATTGCTTGGAAAAGTTGAATGTTTTTCATATATTTTCTTTTAGTGTTTGAAATGCTTTGAGGTGCCTCGTGGTTGCCTTGAGACATTGGCTGCCTTGAGAATTTGCTTTGCTTTTTCTAATTGATTGGACTATTTTAAATGCAGTTTGAATTTTTATTTTCCGTGTCAGATAAAATAAAACTGTTCAAGTGGCACTTTTTTTGTTTGTCTCAGCAAAAAAGAAAGATGTAACATTCCATATCGATATTTTACATACACTTTTAAAGATGAAAACAATCATATCTTTGGATCCCCCACATGCTGGCCAATCCCAATATTGAGAGCCATTGTGTCAGTGTTATTTATAAAACCCTTAATCACATTACAGTCTCAAAGTGCTGTACAAACCCCTTAACCTGCTCCCTCCCCAGGCAAGGAAGAACCTCAGTAAAAACTATGTGGCAAAAAAAGTAAGAAACCTAGGGAGGGACCACAGAGGGAGGTATCCTTCCAGGAGGTTAGGATGTAATATGTAACACGTATTTGAAAGTCATTATTGAAATTCATCACATCATGAAATGAATACATTGTTTAATTAACTAAGTCAGTCCAATGTAATATTTATAGATGCCACAGGAGGCTGGGAGCACATTAATAGATAAGTTGGGCGGTCAAGTAATTTTGACATCACACTGCCATTCTTCTGCCGTGCTGGATTTGACTTTCTCAGTCGCGGTGGCAGATGAATCTGTGACGCAGCAGTAAAAGAGAGATGGCAGGCAGAAAGTGACGAGTGAAACAACGTCATCCTGATAGAGTAATAAACCCCAGAGTGTGGCACCAGGTTGTAGTCTGTGGAACAAGTGCATTTCAGGGGGTACAACCATAGCACTATATACATAACACAACTGGCCTGCAATGTGTACTGTATTATGGTTCTGTCTGAGATCTATCTGTCTGTCTGTCTGTCTATCTATTATTTAACATTTCCCCACTAGCTCTCTCTCTCAGCCAGACAGAGCCACATCTAAAGTAACCCTGTTAACTGTAAATAATATGAATATTTCTCTCTCACTTAATCCCTCTCATTTTCTTTTTCTAGCACTCTATCACACATCACTTATCCAAGCACTCCTTCCTACAGCCTTTACTGTAATTCCCTTTTACAGTAATCCCTCACATTGGTGTCTGCAGAAAGTGTCACTTTTTTCAGACTTGATTTTAGTTTCCATAGATTTTCCTCCAGATTGTCCTTTGTTCAGTGACACTCTCTCGCTCTCTCTCTTAGCCTAAATGTCTGTGTGATATTGACTATAATAACATGGAAAATTGTGATGTGATTTGGATCAAACAGAAAAAACTGATTAGAATACGATAGTATCCTGATTAATTTTCATCCAGCTACTGTATGGCTGATACTGAAAGTTATTGCTCACAGCTCCTGAAAATAGAGCTGTAGTGTAGAGCAGGGGTTTTCCAAACTTGTTTGTGCCAAGACCCACCTGAGAGACCCACCAAACTGGTAACGACATTTTCAAAAACCTATTAATTTTAGCTAATATTTTTATTTTTGAGCAAAGCGCTCAAATATTCTCCATTCATTCAATGGCTGCTAGCGTGCTGCTTTCGTGACCCACTTACTCCCACTCAGTGACCCACCTGTGGGTCCCGACCCACATTT
>JAODOY010000625.1:0-13565 GCA_025399855.1 Forbesichthys papilliferus | reverse complement strand
TATATATATACTATATATACTGTATATATATATTCTGTTTTGACTTGAATTTCAATATTAGGGAATGTAAATGAATTGTGTATTTACAGCAGGGTGCACAGATTCATTAAACCAAATACACTTATGTTCATGTTAAAAAGCATTTACACATACACAGGTCCTTATGCACATGCGCTAGAGTTTACGTTATTTCTAAGATGGCACAGCGATGGCGGCAGCTTAATGGACTAACAACGGTCCCCACGGAAGTAGGGAGAGGGAGAGAGAGAGGGAGAGAGAGAAGGAGAGAGGGGGAGAGAGAGAGAGAGAGAGAAGGAGAGGGAGAGGGAGAGAGGGAGGGAGAGAGAGAAGGAGAGAGGGGGAGATAGAGAGAGAGAGAGAGAGAGAGAGAGAGAGAGAGAGAGAGAAGGAGAGAAGGGGAGAGAGAGAGAGGGAAAGAGAGAGGGGGTCAGCCGGCGTCTCACCCTACCTGGTGGACAGGGCGCACAGAGAGCCGACGGCCACGGCGTAGTTGGCGCCCTCCCAGCCCACGTGCTTGAAGGCCACGGGCAGCGGGCTGTTCTTGTCCAGCATGTAGTACGGCATCATCAGCGTGAGCGCCGCAGACACACCGAAGTAGGCCACGAAGCAGATGAGCAGCGAGGACACGATCCCCACGGGGATGGCTCTCTGGGGGTTCTTCACCTCCTCTCCTGGGGGGAAGAGAGACGGTCACGCCTGTTCACATGCACCGGCGGCTAGTGCGTGTTTGCATTGGTAATGTATATTTAAGGGAGGTTAGATTCACTGCATTTTATTATTAGTTAGTATTGTGACTAAAATAGTCAAACTGTACTGTAATAGGAATTGTATTGGGTTAAGACATATTGTATACTGTATTGTCATAGAACCATATAAACAAAATGATGTGTACTTAGAAGATGTGAGTAACCAGCCTACGTGCTGCCTGCCCAAACAGGGACACCATGGAAATAATCGTTTATGTGAATGCGGTGAAGGAAGGTATCGTACAGGCACACTTTCCACTATTACTCGGACTACGGAAAGATTAATTTAATGTGAGGTGTCATGTAAACAGTATATTATTATTATAATCTTTATTTACCCAGGATAAGTCTTATTGAGACGAACAATCTATATTACAGTATATCTATATACAATTTACCATTTTCCTATTAAGACAGCTGGCATATGCCAATATTATTTGTGCAGCAAATTTGGAATGAGGTTTTTACTGCATTTTACAGAATTGATTCTCTTGTCTATGTATGATAAGATGTGCAGATCATTTTGAAAAATATCATATTTTTTGCAAATAAGTAAAATAGCACAGCTGTTCCATTTCTCCATTGTTCAGATCATGAATTCAGTTTTGAGAAGTATAGGGAAATTCCTCTGTAAGGCGAGTAAGTCATTTAAAGAGCATAGATATAACATATATATATATATACAGTTGCATGTAAACTGACATGTTAGTGGAATATTTAATTCAAGTACGCATGGAAACAGCTTAGTAGGAATATCGTCGGGGCAAAATCTGGACTATTGTGTGCATAAAAACCTACCTATACCGCCCCAAAAAGAACCATAATGGAAATAATTAGGCTTAATTGGTGCCACTTTTATATTATCAATCAATCAATCAATCAATCCATCCACATGCTGTTGAAAAAGTCGTCCCTCTCACCTGTGGTGGCGATGCAGTCGAACCCTACGAAGGCGTAAAAACAGGTGGCGGCGCCAGAGAGCACGCCGGTGATGCCGAAGGGCATGAAGCCGCCGGCGCCGAGACTCGCGGCTGACGGGTCAGACTCGGTCGCACTGAAAGCAGAGGAAGCCAGACAAGATGGCCGACAGGGTGAGCTTAAATGCACATCTTACATTGCCCTCCTTACTAACATACACTTTGGGCAGAGTGATCTGGATGTCACTGGTTCAAACCCTAATTATTCCTGCCTTAAGTGTCAAAGCTAACTGTTCCCGATGGTTGGACGGCATCTTGAATGGCTTGCACCGCCATCTGTGTATGAACGTGTGTGTGTGTATATGTGTATTTGTTTGCAGTACCCATAATTGACCACTAGATGGTTACTAATTGACTAAATGCAGTCTATTAATGAGCACTCACTTGAAGCTGGAGTTTGCGGTGACACCGAGGATCTCCGCGGGGTTCAGACGCCAATTCTTCAGGGTTCCCTTGACCAGGCCGGAGATGACCACAAACACCAGCACCACCACGTTGATGCCGGTGAACACTTTGTTGACCATGGCCGACTCCTTCACGCCGAACGCTAGCAGTCCTGCCGAGCGATGTGGAGGATGGCGAGGAAAAAGGAAGTGAGCGCAAAAGGAACGTCATTTGGATTCCACTTCCTACTTCTACTAATAAGACCTGCTCCCTCCCCACACCCGCGACGTGCAATAACACACCCGCCCCGACAACGCGCATATATGGCCAATTAGCTCCGACACCCGAACCGTGGACACAAGATCGCGGCCCGACCCAAAACCGAGGCCTATCCTCTAACTCAGTTACTCTGCTGACAAGTTATACAGTAATGTAGATCTCTTAACGTATATTGTAATCCTTTCTGCAGGCTATTATACTTTGGCAAACTGTGGTTATGGGGGAAGGCAAATCTGCCTGCTAAACAAAGATATTATTTTTCATAGACACACACACACACACATTATTTTATTTGTATTAGTACAAGTGTGGGTTTTGTTTATGAGCAAGTTACAGAATGCAGGTTTAAAACAACTCCAAACTAAGGAGAACTGGTGTCTAACCTGTCAATGTGAGAATGATGACGACGGCGAAAATGTCTGGATACTTAGCCAGGATGCCCGGGGCGTTCATGGACAGGTGCTGGGTGCAGAAGTCCTCTATGTGCTTTCCAATCAGCTCGTCAAACGTGGCACTCCATGCTCTGGCCACACTAGAGGTGCCTGTGTGGAGGAACAGCTCTAAAAGTCAAACTGAAGTGTATATAGTGTAGTGTGTGTATGTATATATTACAGTAAATACAGTGTAGAGCAATACATTGTTTACTATTTCACTTTTTACTTTATTAAAAGTAAATTAAATAACATCTGGTGTTAACAGTGGCTGTCAATCATGCCTTTCTTTTAAAGAGCAACTACACCCTATTGAGGAGTATATTTCCCAATGTCACCATTACTGATTTAGAGAAGATCATGTTTTAGATTTCTAGCCTTCTATTAAATGTCTGAAAATGGATCACGTGCAACAGTGAGGCACTGTTTTTAATATATGGATCGAGTGAGTTTTGAAAAAGCGTTCCTCAATTGTGGTTTTTGAGCAGTAAACCAAAGAATAGGACTGAGCAGTGAGTGATGAGACATATCAATGCTGGTGTTAATGTTGACACATTTATATAAAAATCTGCATTGTCATGGGTTAAAAATGTCTCTACACATCCATTTAAAATTGCCCAAGTGCCCTTGCTGGCTTACGAGTGGACTATTTGAACACTTGTCAAATGTTAATTGGGGCCCCCTGGGGGGTCAAGTCAAGTCAAAAGTATTTATAAAGCCCTTAATCACATTACAGTCTAAAAGGGCTTTACAAGACCACATTTAACGGAAACAAACAACACCCCATAATCCTGCTCTAGGGCAAGAAAAAAAACCTCCGTAAAAAACGTGGGTAAAAAAGGAAGAAACCTTGGGAAGGGACCACAGACGGAGGAATCCACTCTTCCACGACAGTTAGGATGCAACAAGTGTCGTTAGGCAATAAGAATATGCAAATATATATTGAATGAAATGCATCACATTGTGTAGTAAACAACACATTGTATGAATTAACTAAGGTATCTTTTTTCATCTGAGGTCTATTTAAAAAATTAAATCCTTCCTCTCTTTTAAAGATTTGGAGATTGTGCTCCATGCTCTTATTTAATCTCTAATTGATTATTGTATTTCGTTGTACTTTAGAATTTCATCCTTATTGGGCCCGCAACTCATTCAGAATGCAGCTTCTAGATTGATGACTGGTACCAAAAAGACGGACCATATCTCGACAATATTGGCCTTTCTTCATTGGTTACCAGTCAAATATAGAATTGATGTGCTGTTGCTGTTTTTTAAGGCACTACATGGATTGGCTCCGTTGCATATTTCAAATCTCCTTACAGTGTATCACATTTCCAGGCCCCTTAGATCACAGACCAACTCCTTTTAGCTATTCCACAGTCTCGGGTGAGAACAAAGGGCGATTGTGCCTTCTCGGTTGTGGCCCCGAGATATAGGAATAATCTTCCCATTTGTATCAGATCAGCCCTCACCACCGAGACATTTAAGTCTCGTTTTAAAACATACTCATATTCTTTGACATTCAAGTAGGCTTAGGGACACCTGTGCTTGTTGGTTTCATGTTCTCATTTATTGTTGTATGTTGTATGCTGTTGTCGTTATTTCCTAACTCTGTCCAGGACTTAGTTCACCGTTGCTTGTTCTTAAATGTGCTTTATAAATAAACTAACTTGACTTAATTTGTAGTGGTCAGTCAAATGTAATGATTGATGTAGGATTCCTGGTCCCAGTTTTGTTTAGGGGGGTGAGTCTCACCAATGATATACGACAGGATGAGGTTCCAGCCCGTGATGAAGGCCCAGAGCTCCCCAACGGTCACGTAGCTGTACAGGTAGGCCGAGCCCGTCCGCGGCACGCGGGCCCCAAACTCGGCATAGCACAGGCCGGCCAGCACCGAAGCCAGGGCGGCGATCAGGAAGGACAGGACGATGGCCGGCCCGGAGTTCTCTCGGGCCACGGCGCCGGCCAGCACGTAGACGCCAGCGCCCAGCGTGCTGCCCACGCCCAAGGCCACCAGGTCCATGGTGTTGAGGCACCGAGACAGGCGGCTCTCCTGTGAGCTGAAGTCCACGACCTTCACCCGCAGGAGCTGCCTCCCGACGTCCTTCAGTGTGGACAGAAGCATGCTGGCAGGGTCCACAGCAGGTCACTGTACCTTCCCGCCCAAAACAACACTGTTAGGCTAATGCTAGTCTCAGCCCCTACTGTTCATCAGCACTATGTCACATACTGCATCTGAAACATGGACCCTTGTAAGCGTGCCGGCACTATCATGAAGTGGGGGAGTAGATTGTCATTGGCTGTAATTTGCTATGTTATTCCATTGTCACTCTGGTACAACCTAGTGCAGTGCTTTATTGTACTGATTTAATTCCATTCATAATAAGCAGTAACATATAGTGTAGCCTACTACAGATGTACAAGACCTGCAAATAACCAGACATGTGTCATTTAGTTTTCCTACAAATTATTGGATAGATAGATGGATGGATGACTGAAATTCTTAAAAATTGAACTTAAATTATTTTGAAGTTTATTTTAATTTTTAAGTTGAATTAAAGTTTTAGGTTTAACATATACGTTTGGGATTTTATCTGTTAGTGTCCTATAGACTTCATGCAAGTAAAGGCTGATCCTTTAAAAAAAGGATAATGATATCTTAAATCAGAGCTATTACAGCTATACATTCTGAAAGCAAACATCATAAGATGTTCAATTATTTCTGAAACAACTTTGTCATAAATTAAATGCATATTAATTTCAGCTGAGGACATACATTATATGAAAGCATCCATCCATACACACACCACATTCATGTACTGTATCTTGCTCCCTGACGTACTGTGCAGTAATATTCTGCTGTACACTGGCCTCTCTGTAAAGTCGATGCAGCCTGGTATGCACTAACAAAAGCTGGTCCATGCCTATGCAACAATGAATTGTATGTTATTACAATTCATTATTATAATTACGATATTTTGTCAAGAGTAATGTCATGTAATGTATCAGTGTCCAATCTTGACACTAATACGTGTATAAAGCCCTGGAAAATGATAGCCTGCTGCCAAAACAATTAATACTGTAAGATTAACAGCAATTGAGATACTTCTCACATTATCTCCTAAAACGAAATACTGTAACTAACCCATGTGACTAAACAACTTTGCTAGAGTATGCTATCTTGGACCACTGCCAGAATGTGTGCGTGTGCAAACAGGTGTGCTCCATGATAGTAAGGACACCCCGCCCCCCTCCCACTTTCACCCATCCATTAAAGCTCATGTTTCAAATGTGAATAATAAGCAGACACGGGCAGAATTACACGTTAAAAAGGGTAATACCAATGTACACAAAGAACGTGGATGTATCTTTACCACAACAAACAATCAAAGAAAATAGGAGTTTACTCAACTGAAATGAGTAGCCTACAATAACTAGATTTGAATTGAATCATTAAGTTAATTTAAGAAAATCACATATAGAAGGATGCAGGTGCTATTATTTTTTTACTGAAATATTGTATATTTTAGAGCGGTCCAATCAATTGTGGTAATGCAGGCAATGCATAGTATTTTGTATATGTACAATAACAAGTTTTAAGTGATGTTATAACTGCGTAATATCTGGAATGTAAGTTCCATTCAAACATTATTGCCACAAAATGTAATATTTTGTAATATGTTGAAATCCTTTTGTATACTGTACCATCACACTATCAATGTTGACACACACAGACTGAGCATTTACATACTCACAATAATTGAAACACAGTAGGGCTGCTTTCTTAAAATCGCTTCAAAACAACCAGGACCACTCAATTCCCCAACGTTGTGCTAATATGTGCAGTCAGTCAGGTGAAGATAAACATAAATGCTGTCAGGAGACGGCGTGGACTTGCACTGGACACATGGCATATAGGCGCTGGAGGTTTGGCTCACAAATAAACCGATGACACATCACAAGGCCAGGGGACAGCAGTGATGACAAACATTCAGCACAGTCCGTCCCTCAACATTTCCTTTTCTGGCTAACCTACGTGTACACATGGAGGTATGACAAAAGGCGATCCTCTGTGACACTTTACAACATGTTTTTGAGGAACAATGAAAGTCAATGACGAATGACATTAGAACTGTGGGTTACTGGGGAATAGAGCCAGCCATCAATCACTGAACATGGCAAACATCAGCTAAACTTTCCGTAGCTTAACATGTAAATGCTTTCTAGAATATGTAATGCAACATCTGCAAAGACTGTGACAGACATACAGTGCGTGTAAGTATACAGTAGGTAAATCACAGGGTTAACAACTGCACCACTAGGCTATAATTTTCAGACAATTCGGTCCTTCTCTGTACTAAAAAAAACAAAAGAGCCATTAAAAAGCTAAACATGAGCTGGTCTACTGACTGAAGTGCATTACAACCAGTGGACGGATGCAAGAAAGAATAAACTATAATGGTATCACAATGTTAGGCAAGAAAGAACATTTGCTGCTCTCCAGATGGGGCAACGAGGGTAAGTCAGGGCAGTGCTCTTGGATTCGTCACGGAGGTATAGCACTCATCGTGCACACATGATGGGAGTGGGGCATCTTGTGTCTGAGCTAAAATAAGAGGGTGGGTAGAGGCACTGCCCTCTTCTCATCCAATCATCTTACAGCACGTGCTAGTGTCACGGGGAGGGTACGGGAGGGGGAGGGGCATATTTGGATTGGCAGCTATCACATGCAGTTAATTTGTGAAGTCTGTTACTCCATGACGATCTTTTCAGTCATGCCGTTGCATTTACTCAGATATGGAATCAATACGCATATCTCACATCTCCAAAACCTGAAAACTGATCAGGTGTACACAAAATGGCAATTTAAAACAGCATTTAAAACAGCAATGTCTAAATGTTTGTAATGGTACTTTGACAGTTTACAATTATTCACATTTTAATTGAAATAAGAAGTCTACTTTTTCAAAAGCATTGCTTTCTTTGCTGCCAAGTGAGCTATTACAAATGTTCAAACTGATTCAAAATGTATAATACTTGTATAAAATCTGAATAATCCCTACAGACAGATGTGCGGATGGTACCTGACACAATCCATGTGCCCCTGTGATGACATGGAAGCATCTAGTGTAGCTATAACACAAACAGCTCGTGAGCTAGAACACCTCTAGCACATAGTATCTATATCGGGATATGACATTTTGGCCATATTGCACACCCCTAGCACATACTGTATCATACAATAAAACGCGTTATATTCAGCCTATAAAACTACTACTACTAAATCTACATTTCACCAAGATGTACTGTACAGTAACATGATACATGTATTTGGCTGTAAGCTGTTAAGGTGTGTCTCTGACATTATCAGTATCAGTGTGTATGCCAACATTTCTCTTCAATTGCTGTAGCATAATAAACATTGCAAAAGAGAAATACTAAATTCCACCGAATACTACACAACCATTACCTAGAAACTCACTGTGTGAAATATTGTATCCTCTAATACACTGTATCTAAAATTTGCATTGCCTAGTTTTGACCCCATGGTTCAGCTCAACAAAAACAACAAAAACAAAAGACTTGGTGCATGTTTACATAAACACACAGTTGGTGTTGTCTTATCAGAATTACGACAAAATCTCAACAATTACGTTGTAATTGAGATTGTTCTTTAATTAAAGATACATGCAATAATAACTGAATTCAGTGTAAATGTAGCCAAGCATTTTAAGTGGTTGACTACCAGTGAAAAAGTCCTGGCAAGATGCCAAACCCATGTTGTTAATATTTGCAATTGTTCTTCTATAAGCCGCTTTGGATATAAGCATCTGCTGAAATGACAGCAACCTAATTGTATTAACATTGCCTGAGACCATTTCCTTCAGAAAATAAAGGCTACTAATTATTGTGGATTAGTAGTATGATTCCATTCTGCTATGAGTGACCAGCGATGAGTGGTTAATGTTTGGGTGTGTAAAGCTAAATCCAGATTGTAGCAGGCTACAGTGTACAAACACACACGACCTTCTTGTAACTTGTCCTACATCAATCACCTCAACAAGTGAACTTTGGGTCATAGCTCCCGGCTATATTCATTCTGTCGAGGTATTTAAAGGAAGGGACAGGCAGAATAAGACCTCGTACAATCAGCCTGTCCGGTGTAAACCAATATGAGAAATAAAATGACAACTTGGCAGACCAACATTAGTGATAGAACTTGATGGTACGTTAACAAGTTCTTGCATGACATGGTTTCTAGACAAACTTTAGTGTGTATCATGCTTCTAGCTGGATGCTTCATGGAAAGACACATTTTAAATGTTAACAACCATTTTATGTAGATACTGTTTTATACTGTATAGAATGTAGATACTGTATTATACTGTATATAATGTAGATATATACGGTATTATACCGTATACCGTACTGTATGCTTGCAAATGCCTTACTTTTCTTGACCATGTGTGAAAAACTACCCACCACCAACACCTCCTGTTCAGCAGAGAACGTACGCTCTGCCAGATACAGTATGATAGTTTTTCTGCTCCAAATATGCTAGAGTCCTATTTAGTTTAGTATTTCCTGTTCCTCTACACGTAGGTTAGAATCCCTGAGGCAATTTCTGACAGTTTGTTTTTGAACAACCTCATAATAATGCTGGTGGGTGACGTGGGTTCTGGGCTGGCATAGTCACACAAAGCGTAGACAGTAACAAAGTACTATTTGAGTACTGTACTTATGAACATTTGTCATGTATTTGTAATTTATAAAGGCTTCAGGATAATTAATTTTACTCCACTACATTTCAAAAACAAATATTGTATTTTTGACGCCAATACATTCCTACGAAGGTTTCAGTTACTTTGAAGTACAGCTTTGAAGTCAGTGAATTCATATGCTGTGTTCACCACAGGAGAAAAAACATAATCTCAAACTTTGCTTGTTACTGTTGCTACACCATTCAAGCTTTTGCATGCAGCATGTCAATATATCCTTTTAAGATATCAGTGAGAGATCCTGCTCACATGTCTGCAATTAGATTCTCCAAACAAGTCAGTATTCAGTAGGTTAAGAGACATTAAGATCTGTAAACAATGCATTTACATTAAACATACAATGTAGCCTACTTTTGAATGCAATTTTTTTAAAGCTATAAATATTTTAATGTAAAAATGTTACTTGAGAACTTTTACTTTGAAGTCATTTTTGACAAGGAGTATCTGTACTCTGTAATCTGCACAGAAGTCACCAACTTTCTGCACAGTCAATAGCTACAGACCTCCAAATGTTGTGTGGCCTTCAGATTAGCTCAGGAACCGTGTAGAGAGCTTCATGGAATGGGTTTCCATGGCCGAACAGCTGCATGCAAGCCTTACATCACCAAATGCAATGCAAAGCGTCGGATGCAGTGATGTAAAGCAAACTGCCACTGAACACTAGAGCAGTGGAGACGTGTTTTCCAGAGTGACGAATCACGCTTCTCTGTCTGGCAATCCGATGGACAAGTCTGGGTTTGGCGGTTGCCAGGAGAACAGCATTGTGCCAAGTGTAAAGTTTGGTGGAGGGGGGATTATGGTGTGGGGTTGTTGGGGTCAGGGGTTTTGCTTGGCCCCTTAGTTCCGGTGAAAGGAACTGTTCTTCAACATATCAAGACATTTTGGACAATGTCATGCATCCAACTTTGTGGAAGCAAGCCAGCCATAAGAAGAGCCCCACAGACAGCTGTATAAGAAAGAGCCCCACAGACAGCTGTATTAGAGCCCCACAGAGAGCTGTATAGGAGCCCCACAGACAGCTGTATAAGAGCCCCACAGACAGCTGTATTAAAGCCCCACAGACAGCTGTATTAGCCATAAGAAGAGCCCCACAGACAGCTGTATTAGAGCCCCACAGACTGCTGTATAAGAGCCCCACAGACAGCTGTATTAAAGCCCCACAGACAGCTGTATTAGCCATAAGAAGAGCCCCACAGACAGCTGTATTAGAGCCCCACAGACTGCTGTATAAGAGCCCCACAGACAGCTGTATTAGCCATAAGAAGAGCCCCACAGACAGCTGTATTAGAGCCCCACAGACAACTGTATAAGAGCCCCACAGACAGCTGTATTAGCCGTAAGAAGAGCCCCACAGACAGCTGTATGAGCCCTACAATTAGCCATAAGAAGAGCCCCACAGAGCCATAGGAAGGGCCACACAATCAGCAATGTGGGCCCCACGGCCAGTTGTGTGAAGTCCCACTGCCAGCCATACAGCAGGTAAAGAGCCCCACAACCAGTTGTGGGAGTGCCCCAGAAATTGTATTATTACAATTATACCTGATAAGCATGATAAATGCCCCAAGTTGTTGTTATTATTATAGTGGATTTTATACATGAAATGTTACTTTATAACAAAAAACGAATGACACTTCTTTGGAAATGTTATTTAGCAATGAATAATTGCAAACATTAGTCATATTGTATCTATATTGTTGGGATTTGAGGGAAAAGACAATACATGTTAAG
This sequence comes from Forbesichthys papilliferus, assembly GCA_025399855.1. Taxonomy (NCBI): domain Eukaryota; kingdom Metazoa; phylum Chordata; class Actinopteri; order Percopsiformes; family Amblyopsidae; genus Forbesichthys; species Forbesichthys papilliferus. The sequence goes on along the minus strand of JAODOY010000625.1, from coordinate 2,220 downwards.
GTTTTTTAATGTAAATTCTTATTTACGCAGAGCTTGTTAAACCCTAAAAATGTCCCGGGTAATTTTAACTGGAACACCCCCAAAAGGGACTACCGTTCTTTTGGAAACAGAATCTTAGCCTGGCTAGCTCCGAATTTTCTTTTCAAAATAAAAGCCTTCATTGAAATGCATAGTGATGCAAAGAACACAAGTCCAAACGAGCATGAAAGTGAAGACAATACAAGGGTTAAACGATGTAATTTAGAAGTGGGGTATGCTTGTATTCAAGGTATTTTTATATTATATTATATTATATTATATTATTTAAATCCTTGCCTACTTTATCCAGTTATTGGATATGACTAAGACGTTAATTATGACATGGATGGGCTTCTATATGGTTGCCTATTGCTATGAAGTGTATTGCTAAAAAAGGCAAAGTTTCGCTCATGCATATAACGAATACAGTAGGCAGCTACGATAGTATCGGTTAAAAGTTGAATTGTGCTATTCATTATGCCCAGCGCTGTAAAGTAGAATGTCCACGCAATTATTGACATCTCACTATATTGCATCAGCAATATGGTTCCTTCGTCAATACGAGCAGCATTATTCTGCCATGAGGTTTGAGCCATATGGTTTGAGCGTAGCCTAGTTTAAATAGAATTTTTTTCTTAAGACGTACAATAAATGCAACAAGTACTTACCTTCCTAAACGATGTGGCGGAAAAAACCTCCAGGTGTTTATTTATAGCATAAAATAATTTGTACATTTATCACCATATTAACTTCTGATAGAGGACACGGATATAGTGGTGATGTTAGCGCCGCCCTGCCCATACCGTACATTTATGAACCACTAAACGGCAGTGTCTCCCAACACTTTACTTCTTCGATTCAGAGAACGAGAAATATTTAACTTAAAATGTAAAATGAACATTTAGCATACTTTAGTGCTCTCCAATATTCGTGAGCCAGTAAATCAGATCATTGTGCCATAATGCATATAGGCCTAGCCTAGGTCACTAATATAGTCTAACCTCTAGGCCTGCCCCTTTCATGGCCTTTCAGGTGGAAACATGATGCATTATGAAAGTTTATGCTCAGAAATATGTATATATAATTTTAATTATCATTATTTTGCAGGATTCAAGTTAAATATCAAATGTAGCCTATACAACATTAAAATAGTGTGCTGTTAGGCCTGTCACAATAATTACTATATCAACTTATCGTGCAATATATGGACATGACTTAAATTATTTTTCAGGCGTCAATAATATTGCCTTTTGTATTTACACGAGTGTTGCTGACAAGCTGCTAAGAAAGTTAACCATGTTGTGTTGCTTCTGTGCTCACGTCTGCGCTCCACACAAATACAAACACACACACACACACAGAGCAGTCAGCGACTGGTGAAAGATGTGTTCCTCTGGGTTTTATTAGCTGTTTTTCAAGATGACTGCATATCCAGCCAACAACAGAGTAAATGCAAACATTTTGCTTTTAAAAAAAACTTTTTTTTAAAAACCAATTAGCAATTAAGCAATTATTTCTGGGACAATACAGTATATCACCCAAGAACAATTGTGACAGGCCTATACTGTAGCAGCAAACAAACTATTTTCTATTTAAATTTAGAGTAATTGCATCCTGGCCTGAGCAGATATTGACATCACACTCCATCTGTGTGTGTTGTTAATCTGATTAGGTTATTTAATTAATTAAGTAAGTAATATTAATTAACTACTAATTCATTATTTAATACATTAATTAGCTAAATGACCAATCTGACTGTTTATAAAACAGAGATGTGCAGTAATGCTAACTAGGGAGAATGTGAAACAATGTAGCACTTGATGGCTCATTATACTGGTGATACACAGCAGCTCATTAAATACTTATATCACATATAATACCAGTGATTACATTCATATCAATGAATTTAAAATGTAAGAAATGAGGTGTGCTCTTCATAAGTCAGCTTCATCAGTTACTTGTCACTTACCTTTAATTGTTCCTTGTTTTCATAGATAGGCCACGAAAATGTGAGCGCATTGCATGTGTGTGTCCCATGAAGCATTTGTTTATGATGTTGCTGCTTATAGTGTAACATTTAGTGGAAGAAGCAGACAATAATAGTTTTTATATCATAGTGTTCCTTTAACTAAGTTCCTCTCCTTACGGAAAACAATGGATGAAGCCATGAAACTGAACACCATGAAGTGCTAGGCATATATA
>JAODOY010000624.1:0-13566 GCA_025399855.1 Forbesichthys papilliferus | reverse complement strand
AGGAGCGCAAGGTCTCCAACATCCAACAGCTCCGTGATGTCATCATGGAGGAGTGGAAGAGGACTCCAGTGGCAACCTGTGAATCTCTGGCGAACTCCATGCCCAAGAGGGTTAAGGCAGTGCTGGAAAATGATGGGTGGTCACACAAAATATTGAGTGTACTCAATAAAGTGTACTCACTTTTGTTGCCAGCGGTTTAGACTGCTCACTTTTGTGAGATACTGTATGTTATACATACCACACATTATGCAGATTTAGAATAGAGTTTAATTGAAATTGTTTTTTGCTATTTTAGACAAACTAGTCCTGCTTTCACATTTATTTTATTCATAGATTTATTCAATATGCTGTTAATGATTAATGAATAATGTAAAGTTCACAACGTTCACGAAGTCTGATTTATAATGCCGCAGATAGAAGTTACAGCGATGGCTCAGCGAGAGCTTTCAGACCTAAAAAGATGCAGTTCTGAGCGCGACCAGTGCCCAGTGACTGATCTCGGGGAAAACCAAACTCACGCGACAAAATCACGCGCTGCCTATATGGATTAAAAACAGTGTCTCCAGTTTTCCTATTATAATGCTTCTCTGGCATCATACAGATGAATATAATTCTTAAAATGAAGGGTTAAATCCCTCGATTCTCCCAGCCAATCAGACCTTGGTTGCAGAGCACAGTTTTTATTAAGTAGACCTAGTTAATAATTGAATCTGGTATTATGAATATTTGGTGTAAAATCGTCCAAAAAAACAAACAAACGCCCCCCAAGAGAAGCTCAGATCCCCCCTTTCTAAAATATTGATTCCAGCACCCCTCGACGTCCTCTGAATGCCCCCTGGGGGGGAGGGGGTCGCTACAGCCCTTGTTGAGAAACGCTATGCTAGAGGGTTGGTGGTGGGATTTGGTGGGTAGGGGGAGGAAGTAGGTTAAGGAAAACAGCACTCCAATTTAGGATGTTTCCAGGCGATACCTTGGTTGCTCAGGGGTTTATAGGCGATGGTGGTGGGGGCTGCTGGGGAATGGTGACGAGGGGTGCAGATTTATTCCCATTCAGAGGACCATTACTGTTGACCTTGCCTTGCCGGGGAAAAGCCTGAGTAAACGGAGGCCTAATAAATCACATTTAACAAGGCCAGCGTAGTGCTGGCTGGTGGTGGAGCATCCATGCAGCTAGGACACGCAGGGTTGGATTAATCCACACCATCTCTCTACCTGTAGAGTTCGATTTGGATGATCGCTTTCACACGGATGCACAGGGACGTTTAATTGCTCTGCCGAATGCGTCTCTCCGGCTCATGTGTTTGCATTCACACTTAGGGCTGTGTTTGCGTGAGAGATAGTGAGCAGTCAAAATAGAGGGGATGATTAATCATACTCCTGTGTGTTGTTTTTTTAAAACTGCGCCCCAAATTTCATTACATGCTTACCTGGTGTCCTAGGAGATGCCGTATTTGTTCAGCAGATTGACTTGGCCGCCAATCGGATTCCTCATTAATGTGTTGTCTCCACCACATCAGTGGAGATCATCAATAATTCAGATCTTATGTTGCCGTTCTCGCAATGTAAATGTTTTCATAAAAACCTTAATATCCTCGTGTTATGGCAAAGTAATAAAACTGTTTACCAGACACGCCTGCACTTTCATGCGGAAGCTCAGATGATTGTTTTATTACAACCTAACATGTTTTTTATGTTCCCAAAAATTGACAGATACAAATTACCGTCATTAAATCGCAGCATGGCGCTCCGGCACAACACGGATTTCAGATATTTCGCACGCATGCATATCTGTGGTTGTGCTTCCTGTCTGCCTGTCTGTGTCTGCCTATCTGTGTGTGTGTGTGTGTGTGTTTGTATGTGTATAATTGTGTGTTCCTCTTGGCAGAGTAAATGCAGGAGAGCAAGTTATTCCTCCAATGTCATATTTCTGGCATGGTGGCGTGGTGTGTCCCAGGCTGCTACACTGTTGGTGAATATCAATGCAGTGTGGCGCACTGACGGAGACTGGAGCTGACACACTGTCACACTGTGATGAAAAGCACTCTGAGATGATGTGGCGGGACTGTTCTTCCTGGCCACAGAGATGGCAGGTTGGCTCTCACATTCACCCGCATGTGTGTGTGTGTGCATGCATGCGTGCGTATGCGGTCGTGCGCGTGCAGGCGCACGCAATATTTATCGTTGTCTTTCTTGAGCGCACTTTGTGTTTCTGTGCGCCTGGAGCGCGGCATGCAAAACTGACTTGAGTTTACACAGCGATGTGGCTGTGGGGTTTGAGTCGGCTGTGTTGCTGTTGTGGCCCTTATGTCGTTGGAGAGCAATGAGGTATGTCGTTGGCATTTTGGTTGGTTGAAATTCATGACTTGTCACGAAACTAGTTTAAAAACAATTGTTATGGTGCTTGCTAAACAGTTAGAAATGAGCTCGTTAATGTCAGAGTAGGTTAAAGTGTTTGTTTGTGCTCGTGAAAGGCGGGAGGAATTATTGTGGTCACATCAAGATGATGTGATGTCAATCAGCAGTGGGTGCCCCATGCTTAATGAGTTTGTACCTTTCACTCTACAGTACCTCTGTCATCATTATGTATCCGTGGCTGAATCCCAGTTCACTCTCCAGTCTGTCCTGGCATGAGTTAGGCAGGGCGAGACATTAAGGCTTGTCCGCTTGTCCGGGACAAGTCGATTTTTGAAGGGGCAAGTGCAAGAGGATTTTACTTGCCCGACCGGACAAGTAGTCCAATTTAAAATGTAAATGTCAATAATGAAAAACATACCTTCAATATAGGCAGACATGTGTCACGTAATAACGCTGATTCCACCGGTGTGTGCGGCACATTATGGCTCCGACGCGGGTTTGTTCCATTCTCTCGAGACGCCAATTTACCGGGAGAAACTAAAGCGCAGCGAGGCAGATGTATTGGCGGATCTACAAAACTATAAGATACTACTTTGCCTCTCCAACATTGACTTTGTTTTTAAAGAAGATCATTTGCCTATAGGTAACTCATTTCCACTCACAAAACAATTGCAATTTAAACTACGCACCTTGTACTTTCTCGAATTGTCCTTAAAAAGAAAATGTGAAAATGAACCTGTCGTCGTCCATGATGTTTATTATTCTCACAGCATAAAATTGAATTCAGATGTTATTCAGACGTGGTTAACAATGGCTTAAACAAAGGCAAAGGCAGTAGATTTATTTACTGACCACTACAGCCACTTACGATTGAGATGAGACATTTGCTGTACTAAAGTATTTCTGTCACTGAGAAAATAGTTTAAAAATACAGCGACAGTAGCTTATAAGCTAATGTTGACTTCAGCGCTTAAACGCACATTTGAAAAGCATTGGTAGGCTAAACGATCTGGAAATTGTGTAAGCGCAGGCTGATCATCTGAACTTTAATAAGATTGAAATATAACCCAATATGCATGATTTTACTATCTACTCTGCCTATCGCTGCTCTCAAATGTCCGCTGTGTTCGTGGTTTATTGACTTCAAAATAAAATCTCTGTAAAATATACAAATCCCTCTAAAATAAGTCTCATTTCAGTTTACATGTAGCAGGTTATTGTAAATAGTTGTAAAATAGTCAACTTAAATAATTAACTACAGGCTGCTGGTAACTTGTAAATAACCCTTAGTTATATTTATAGTTGACCTGACTACACTACAGCTAACCTACATAAAAAATAGGCTACCATATGTAATGTATTGCTATCTTGTTTCTGATAAATACAACGTGATACAGTTGGTGTAAGCTAAATTTCATTTTTTGATTTTAAGAAACTGACTAGTATTCCTCTATTGCAGCACACCTTTAGTCAAAGGGGGACAAATGCCTTTAGGCATTCACACTATAAATGTCACTTTTTTATTTCCCGGACATGTACTTTTATACTCGGACAAGTAAATGACAAATCTACTTGTCCGAAAGGACATGTACATCAAAATGCTTAATGTAAAGCCCTGGGTAAGGTATACAGTAGCTAGAGCCATCCTTATGTAAAGTTTGTGTCAAGAATCGCCTACTTGACAAGAGAGGTATTTTGATTGACATGCACAACGACCAACTACGTAACTCAATGACAAAAGTCGGACGGTAAAACTTATACAGAGGACTTTGTTGAGAAACTTATTAACATGACTCTGGCTTTTTTCAGGTATTGTACAGTATATCTATTAGGGATGTCACGATACCAGACATGTAGTAGTCTATACTACGCCTGCACAATTTGATAAAAAAGTATAATTGCGATTAGTTTGGCAAAAAGCTTTCATACGTTTCCTTTGTTATCCAAGCTTAAACGTTATCTGTACTATATGCACATACTGTATGTAAAAATACAATATAGTAACGTGACATGCCACGTGGATTTAAAGACACAAGTCCATCTGGGAAACTGCCCATCAAAATAGTTTACACTTTCAAAAAAAGGAAGTTGATTGGATGAACCAACCATCCACCGTCATTGTTGTTTTAAAGTAGCTTTTGCTGTCAAACATAAATAACGCCCGCAGCAATTAGTACAACACTGAATGGTACGTTTCTCTCAAAATGATAGCTTACATTTATGCAAAATACAAAATTGAAGGCTTTTCTGCCAGCCAATCAAACTTTAATCTATAGGCTAATTAATTGGGATTTATGAACAATTGAATATGCCCCTATATGATACAAATAACAAATGCTACATACCGCTTCTCAAGGCAGGGGGGCCTAAATTGACAGGATACCTACATCTCATTATCTGACAATCATCTTTATTATGGGTGTTGTGCTTGCATGCAGCAAATACACACAGGTTGTCATGCATGCAATGCATGAAGATTATGTATATATAATCGCAGAATTTTGCAGTTACATAATCGCACAACCACGGTTCTCGATATTTATTTCGATAATACGGGGCGGAAAAAGAGAAGAAAATTATATATACTGTGTATAAATAAATATTGTATGTGTATATATGTATACAATTTATCTATCTATCTATCTATCTATCTATCTATCTATCTATCTATACTTAAATGAGGCTTTAATTTTTTTTTGTAGCCTAGCTTAGTACATTACGGGGAATTTCAAGCTCAGTATATCAAGCTCATAACGTTGCATGCTGAGACTGCCATCAAAGATACAGTCAAATGTCAGCTCTTCTGAGGCTGGGGGGGTTATCTAGTATGTGCCATGGGGTTGGCTACTGTAATATTGTCTGTACATAGCATGCGTGGTCTAATGTCCAATGCTCATTGAAATCTGAAGTCTGTGGCTTTGTGTGGCCTGCTCAGGACTCCAAGGAAGTACCACCCGGACCTCTGTGACTCAGTGCCAGAATGAGAGTGGTTCTAGGTTCACCTTGATCTCGGTCAGTGCTCCGGAGGTATCGGCAAGCGCGAGTCGAAAAAGCGTTGGTTAAAATGCGTTGTAGTAAATTGCAACATACACACGTGAACGTTTGCAATGCAAATATGCGACGTAGTCCTACTTTTTTATTTGCTTCAAAGCTGATTTTGTTTCACTTTCCCAGGAGATCATTATCAACGAACCATTGATGTCACTTTTGACAATAGCGGAACTGTTACTTTTACTCAGCTGTTAAAATCTTTATGAGGTGGAAACTATGGCTGTAAAGTTCGAAGGCACCTTTTTATAGCTTACGGTGTTTTTTGTGAATGTATTATTCCCTGAAAATTCGCCTGGAACACAAAGTAGCCTACTTGCTGATTTTATTTTCGACAAGTGGAGACGGAGCTGCAGCTACACTTCCACAGTACCATATGCATCCAGGTTGGATCTCCGGTACCTACGGTACTGTACAAAAACGAGTATTGTCATGTTTTCAGAATTTTGGTACCGAAGTATCGTTCTCGTGACATCCTTAATTTTTATTAAATAAGTAGACTACTGTTACTGCTTAAAATAAATGTAGCAACTGAAATATTTCAATAATGCACTGCACTAACATCGTACCAGAATTACAGATACAGACTTCTTGAGTGTCATTGCTAACAGCCAATGCATATCGACTACCTCACTTTCGGAAAGTCAGTTGACCTTACAAGGGCAGATATAAGCACATAGTTTCTTATATGTACAGAAGAGGCCGAGACTACTGTATACAGTAGCTAACCCAAGTGGAAATTCCAATAGAGGATAAAACAAGCACATTCCAAGCGATCACATTTCGTTCGCATGTGTAATAAATGCATTTGTTTCTATTTGCTAGTTTTTTGGATTCGCTATATTTAATGTAAGTAGACTTACAGTAGCTGTGCGCATGTCCATAAACGCACGTCTGTGTGTGTGTGTGTGTGCAGGAAAAGCACCAGATCTTTTCCTGCACCCCCAGTGATGCTGCTCTTGGCCAAGCACTCTATCACATCTCACTAGTGTTGTGTGTGTTCAGCTCAGCCTCCACAGCCCCGGGGGGAGCTGACGTGTGAGGGATAGAGAGTCAGTCTGAGACCACACTGTAGCTGTTGCCGTAGCAGCCTGGTCGGGGGAGGGGGGGGGGGGGTTATCCAGGCCTTCCTGTTCCCGTTTGTCAGGCTTGTCTCGCACACCGGCTCGGCCCTGTATGAAGCTTTGCTTAATGCACACACGTCTCCCTCGCCCTATGGACCCTGCAGACGGAGGTGGTGGATGGAGGCACCGCACTCCATCCCCCCCCCCCCTCCCCTCCGCCTCTCACCTCTCCCTGTTGGTCACTGCCTTGCCTCCACGATGTCTGTCACTTCAATTATTGCACACGAGCGCATGAAGAAGACATGGCCGCACAGTACACACTGTACACATGCGTTCCTGTAGCCCCCAGTGTGTACTCAGCATGAGTATATGCAGCATGTGTTGTTTTGTGGAGCACCGTTCCTTTGGCTGTTTGACCCATGACCCCTCAAGAGGTGGTTCATCGCTCTCAACATACCAATACATCCATCTCATGCATGCACACTGTTTTCACGTGAAATTAATACATACATAAATAAATGCGTAAATTGTGTTTGTTATCAGGTTCCCAAACCACGGTTTTCATATTCAAACTGTATTTGTAATGCTAATATTTGGAGCTTTATATTACATATAATCTGAAGGAGTGCTTGGTGCGAGAGGAGATGTGCTCTCAAGGATCCTTGTGTAACCTGTGGAAATGAGAGTTTGTAGCTGATGATGCATGTGCTGTGTGTAAGACATTCATTGCTTTGCTAGAGTCTGGAGAAGAGGGAGGTGGAGCCTCTGCTGCACTGTTGACATCATGAGTGTTCCCGTGAAATGTTTGTGCGTTTGTATGTGTGTGGTCTTGGTGGTCTTACTGCTGAACGTGCAGGGCTGTCAGTCGGACGTTTCTGTCCTAAGTGTAACCCTAGCCCCACCTCGCCCCGCTCACACCCTCTGGGCAGAAAGCTGGCTCCATCCCTCCACAGAGCAGCCCTTTTTGATTCAACAGTCTCATTGAAGTGCTCCTCTCCAGATGTTTGCTCTGTAGATAAATCTACTATTCAGATCTCTATAATTGATTGTAATATGCAGAATTAATGCCTGGGGTTATAAAGAGAATTCTTGGAAACGTTTTCTACTTTCTGTTTGAAATTCAAAAACAAGGAAGCGTCACAATCCACTTTTCTGCCTCCGCCACTGCTCAGCGCACATGAGCACGGTGTATTTGCATATTCTCTAGCTGAGGCTGTGCAAAGCAACGTGGGTATTGTCACAGATGTAATTAGGAGGATGATCAAACAAGCTGTTCCTCGCCACCTCCGATCCCCCCGTGCCTCTCTGCAGCACAGCCAGCCGCCGCGCGTCTGTTAAAGTTGCATTTTTAACCTTTCTTTGTTCATGGAGATACGATAACGGATTTAAATAGTTTATTGTGACGATGTGTGATGATAATGACAACGTTCATGCGCTCTTCCAGTGCACTGTTCGTAGTGGGTAAAGCGTGCCACTATTAGAGAGAGAGAGAGAGAGAGAGAGAGAGAGAGAGAGAGAGAGAGATAGTGTGGCCTTGTGATATTATCGTGATAGTATATGATATTGTATTATAGCCTCACAGTGGTAGGCTACTGGCTGCTATACGAGGTGCTTCATCTTGCTAATGCTTTTACAGAAATCCACTGTGTTATTGTTGGTGAAATATGTGATATGTGTGCATTTATATTGTATATTATTATTTATGCTATTAAATGCCCACATAGTGTTGGTTCAGTATGTGTTCTTTTAAACCCCTATTGAATTATGGGAGTTGCACATCTAGCTTGCACAGGTACACACACCTATTGCATATCACCGGAAGTAGTGTCTCTATTACTCTATATTTAGACTGTTTCCACAGGGTTTTAGTGAGCCTGCATGCTGCGCTGCAAACACACTCTTATACCTCCGTGTACAGTGTGCAGAAGGCAAGAGGTCAGTCATTCCAGTTCAGCCTCACATGCGACGTGATTTCTTTGTTCTTTGTCTTTAGGGCATGGTGTTCTCAACGCACCTGGGGTTGTTCATCTCCGTCATCACACCATAAGTGGAATCAATGGGATGTGGCCTGCATTTTCTCTTTCGCTAAAAGAAATATGTTCAGGATTTCCACGCAACACGGGCTCTGATCAACAACGTCAGCACACTTAGCTCCACTGAATGATATACATTACTCGGGAAAGCATTGCGCAACCTAGTCTCAGCCGCTTCCGTCCATTAGCACCGTGTCACATAAGCAACTCTGTGCTGAACGTCTGATACATAGGCCCACAGAGGCACGAACAGCCTCCGTGACCATTATGGCTCCACGCGTGTACACACAAGTAGAGCCTGTCTTGGTGATGTGTGATTATGAGATCTACCAGATGTTCCCTATAGCTAGCCCGTGTGTTGCCAAGCAGCATAGGGGGAGGGGCTCACTGAGCTGATTAACGCTGACGCATCCAGCTTGACTGGAGCCAGGGTTACAGCGGTGAGGCGACACATATACCAACACTGGTTCCCCACCTGTGGATGTGGGATGCTTCTTTTAAAAATAACACATGCCCGGGTGGACCAGGCCCTAGGGTACTCCTGGCATCGCAGACAGAAAACAACACCGAGCTCGATTCCCAAACGGCTTGCCAAGTGAATACAGAGCAGGGCCTGCTACATCTCAAGGAGAGAGAAAGAGAGAGAGAGAGAGAGAGAGGGAGAGAGAGATGGGGGTGGGACTGAAATTCTCATATCTCATACACAACACACAGAGCTGAGGTCTTCTGCCTGTTTGACAAGCAGCTGCACGACGACTCGTACAGCCCCGAGACCTCCAACCCGCGTCCTAAAGTCCCCCCCTAGTGACAGGACCCCCCTCCCCCCTCCCGCCGCTGATGCAACTATGCGGCAACAGCGGACAATTCGTTGTCTGTGCCTCCCACGCAGTGTGGCCCGGGCTGTTCTGCTAACCTCAACGATCTTGAATGACAACAGTGTAGCATGGGATCTGAAAGTAAAGCCCGACGAGTAAATATCACAAATGTAACATAATTTTCTTGCCAAGAAAGGACTAAATGATATTAACTGTAATAAACTATATGTGTAATAAACAAATTTGTTTTTCCCACAATAATTGTGTAATATGAGTGTCATTTAAGGTTATCTTATAACTGGTGTTGACTCATTTTGCTTTACATAAACAAAGTCCAATCTTAATAATAATGTATGCCAATCTATTTTTTATTATCCAATCCATTTATCCATTGTTAGCCATCAGATAACAACTAAAGAAAGGTAACAAGCACCCAGACGACACTCTATGTTTACCTAATTGCCTTTCTACTTCTTATCTATATTAATTATGTTTAACAGGATATTTATCTTCTGCCTGGTTTCTTTACACATCTTCTGTTCCTCTGTGATCGACCCCCAGCCAAGATTTGGAGATTTTCTGCTCCATAATAATTATTTGAGGTATAACAAAAAAAAGATATGCAGTATACAACTAATACAACTTTAATGATGTGTTTATGAAACTTATGGGAAAGAAATATGCATTACAGTGCTGTTGACTAGAAATTCTGAGCATTTAGACACAAAAGCTCTCTTAGCAGCCCGGGAATTGTACCGTCTAGGACAGGACGATTGCAGGCTTCAAGGAATACAGTACGTTGTAGCCTATCCTATCCTAACGGCTATCACAGAAAAACAACCTAACTATTTATTGATACAGTACCCTCTTGATAAAGATCATGTACATTAAATTACTAAAATCTATGATCTATAATTTAATGCAGTTAATAATTCATGCCAACATACTTGCTAAGAGAAACAGTGCAAAATTCCTACTTATATTGTTTGAAAAAATGCCAAGCTACCAGGTGAAGAGGCCTAGCTATCTGGCTCCTTATATCAAATAATATCCCTGTTAACTTATTTTCAAACTTATTCTCACACTGCCTACAGTGCACTAACAGCGTGCTAACATATTTATTGCTCCTTCTCTTTTATATTGCAACTTATATTCCATCCATTAAAGGACGTCCACAGACCTCATTCCAGCAGCTGCTCCTAAAATGCAATCCAGTAATGTAGGTTATGTTGTGATGACAGCTTTATCACGTGCTTAAACACAACTGTACCTTTAAATGTCATTATGTGCACACAAAAACATACTTTGGCTGGAGATATGCCTCCTCCTTCGTACATAATATGTAAATAAAAACAGCAAAATCTAGAGTACATCTGCCATTTGTTATTACGCTGTACTGCATTTAGCATTGGCTCTGCACATTTAACAATTTTCTGAAACAAAAGATAATTTTCTGCATCCATTATAATTGTGGTTAAGTTAAGGCACTGTCTGCCAAAAGGTCCCAGGGTCAATTCTTTGACATGCCCAGTATGCCCTTTGAACAACACTGAGCCAAATGTCTAACCACAACCTTTAATACATACCGTAATTCTACTGGCTGTAGGAATGAATTGCCTAATTAATCAGACATTGTACCATATGCAGTTCTCTAGGTTTGGGTATTTGAAGCCACAGAGCAGATGTTGATACTGTATGAGTGAAAACTCATTTCAACATCCTCTCTGCATCTCTCTCCGCGTCGTTATATTAATTCTGCCCGCCGTCGACTTCTTCAGAAAATGTAAATACCCAAGGAAAAGTTCTGCGACGGATCTTGACTTGGATCACAGCAGCTGGGGACAACTGACTCCACCTCCTCACACAAAGTGTCTACTTCAAAGCAGAAGAGCCGTGCGCGCCACTGTGGCAGCTGGACAGCCGGTGTGTGACCAGAAACCGGACCTTTGAAGTCCACCGGTGCAGGTCAGGTGGGCCGGGAAGATGCTCCCGCCGTAATGAGCAGAGCTGCAGAGAGACAGTAATGCTGCTCACCCTTGTTACACCAGGTTATGCTATTTCATCTGGCTTGGTTTCTCAGTAGACTATACGCGTACAGATTGTCCAGCCATCGCCTGGTAATTAAAATATCATACACACAGCATTAACAAACTGTTTGCATGTCCTACACTTGGAGCCAGACTGATAATGGAACTTTGGGTCCAATATTGTTCAGACCCATGTACTGCCACTTGTCAGATTTACAGCATATAACCTACTGACACACACGCACACCCACACGCACACACACACACACATACAGACACACATGCACAGTTAAAAGTCAGTGAAGAAATTTTATTCTATGCAGGGATAATATTACAGCACTGGAATACAGTGTTACTATTACTGTACTGTAGAGGACAGCCAAAGCTCTACTTCAAATGACTGTACGTACTGTATAGTAAGTATCTGCAGTTCCCACAATGCATCTGTGTTTACTCAAAGCTAGACGAAGGATTGGCGTGTTAGATTCAACCTTTTTAAGCGGACATGCTAAAGTGGGTTTTGTATGTGCACTTTTACATTATAATTAATAGACAATGAATCCAGTGAAGTGCCAGATGTTAATGATAGTGTGTTAAAGCAATTGCTTTCCCACAGCTGAGACAAACAAATATTCTTCCAGTTCAGGTGGGCTACACGCCCCAGCAAGCAAGGAATAGGAGGGGTGCTCAGCAACAATGACAAAATCAAAACAAAGTGCTTGCCGGTGATGGTTGAAACACTCCAAAAATCAGTCCTCAAAATCAATCTCGTTGACAACTTTAATCCATAAAAAGATAGAAACTGGCGTTTCAACACATACAAGCATCTTCCTCTGAGATACTCCGCAGCCTTAGAAAGGTCCAATTGTTTGCTAGATGGTCTGTGGTATTGCAGGGGGCAGGATATAGTGGTGTGGCTTCTCATCGCCCAGCCAGAACGTTGTGGGTTCCACACGTCACCTTGAAACCTCTCCTCTGCACCCTTCTTCTTCGTTTCTGCTCCCTAACAATTTTTGCTATTAATGTTTCCATTGGTTTCCAAAGGACTGCCATACAATTTTATTAAAACTTGTATTTTACCAGGAGAAGACTCATTGAGATACAAATCTCTTTTTCAAGAGTGCCCTGGAATGTTTTTATGTTTTTATTCCAAATATACAACCTCACCTGTTGAAGCTTGTAAATATTGTTGATAATAATGTGATATTGTACATAATCTCACACACACACACACACAAACGCTTATGTGCTCCACTGTTTGGCACATACGTGACTCGTGCTGAGCGTCTGATAGGCCCGCCCCTGTAAGCATGTCCACACTATCAGGAAGTGGGGAGGTAGTTTCTCATTGGCTCTTACTACTGTCACTCACAAGTCTGACTACGTAAGTCTGGAACGATGCTAGCGCAGTGATTCATTTCAGTGTTTTCTATAAGACATGCAAACTAATGAGAGCCAATTTGTTGTTGTGCATGTCAATCAAAATCAAAATGTTAAGTAGGCGGGTCTTGATGCAGGGAGCATGTGTCCCAGACCTTACAAAAGGCCAAGGCTGGTTCTGCAAGTGTATAGTAACGACAGGGCCTTCTATTGCCGTGCTGATGACATGACAACAGTTGGGTGTGTTTTGCCTATTAGGTGAAAGTGTGTGTGGGTGAATGCATTTTCTCGTTGGGTTAATCCTCCAAAGGGCTCTATTCGCCCACGAAATGTCTGCTAATCACATAGCAAAGGAAAATGACATAAAACAGGTTTACAGCTGTAGAAAAGCCTGTCAGATTGCATTAGCCCATTTCCGTCCCGTTAGAACCGTTTATCAAGTCATCACCTCATCCTGTAACCAGGGAAACGCCTGGTTCTAGATTAGCCATTTTCTCCAGTGACCCCCTCGCTATCACATTGGCAGTCGTGTGTGTGCGTGTGTGTACGTGTGTGTGCGTGCGTGTGTGCGTGCGTGCGTGCGTGCGTGTGCGTGTATGCGTGTGTGTGTGTGCGTGTGTGTGTAGGTGCGTGTGTGTGTGTGTGTGTATGTGTGTGTGCGTGTGTGCGTGTGCGTGCGTGCATGTATGTGCGTGTGCGTGCGTGCGTGTGTGTGTGTGTGTATGTGCGTGTGTGTGTGTGTGTGTATGTGTGCGTGCATGTATGTGCGTGTGCTAGGAGTGCCGGGTGCTGAGACCGAGTGTGAAAATCCATCTCTCTCTCTCTCTCTCTCATTCTCTCTCTC
>JAODOY010000623.1:0-13567 GCA_025399855.1 Forbesichthys papilliferus | reverse complement strand
CAGCATGGGATGTTGGTACACCAGCAACCAGCATGGGATGTTGGTACACCAGAAAACAGCATGGGATGTTGGTACACCAGCAACCAGCATGGGATGTTGGTACACCAGAAAACAGCATGGGATGTTGGTACACCAGAAAACAGCATGGGATGTTGGTACACCAGCAACCAGCATGGAATGTTGGTACACCAGAAAACAGCATGGGATGTTTGTACACTAGCAACCAGCATGGGATGTTGGTACACCAAAAAACAGCATGGGATGCTGGGGTACCAGCAAACCAGCGCAAAACATACCTTATGCTGGTGACTTGCAATGATGGATTTTTTAGCAAGGAGATGTGCTTGATATTTTGAGATGATGTTTTCTCTATTTTCAGTGCATTTTCTAAAGTCTAAGTCTTCCTTACTATGCTTGTGTTTGATCTATTTGCATGTGTTTTATTAAATCATAGAGTGTTTGCTCTTTTTGGCCACCATATAATTCCCTTAAGCAGCCGCTCTTATACCTGACCTGCTTGGTGTGTTCGTTGAGAGCTTCTAGTAATTCATCAGCCAGTCTTGTGTACACAGTATACTGCTTGTCCTTGGATGTGTCCCAGGTCCTGTATCTCAGTGAATGGGTGGGGGTGGGATGGAGCAAAACAGACATTATGGTGTTGGTCTTACACAGACAGACAGACAGACAGGCAGCACGGCTCCAGACTGTGACCATTTAGTTGCATTTTGCGACTATTTTTGGAAAAAGTGTGACTTAATATTGTAAGTAGTTGCACCAGTGTGACTTGCGGGCTGCCGATTCAAAATCATTGCAGTATTGGGCAGAGCTGTCCACTCTGCTACCACACTCAAACAAACCATTTCACTAAGAAGTCCAGCATAAACCAGCATAAATTCCATGCTGGTTAGTGCTGTTGTAGTGCTGGTTCATACTGGTTAGTGCTGGGATGCTGGTACACCAGCAAACAGCATGGAATGCCGGGATACCAGCAAACCAGCATTCCATGCTGTTTCCAGCATGCAAAACATTCCTTATGCTTGTGACCAGCAATGCTGGATTTTTTAGCAGGGCAGGTAGAGGGAGTGCTGGAGGCAGGCAAAGGATTACATTACCGGACTAGGAAAGAGGTAGATTTAACAAGCTAACATTAATTTAGATCGATTTTACAGTTCAAACATTAGCAATGTTCTCTAGAGATGCTCATATGGCTGTCAGTAGCCATGCACCTATATGAAGCAAACCAGTGGCATAGGGACTCCATTTGGAGCGATAGCCAAAGCAGATTCATACGGCATTTACAGTACATGCTCACACTCTTCAGTGGTGAATACAAGTAGCTAATACAACAACAGTAATACGAGTATAAATGATTGTTGTAGCAGCAACTATTCACAACCTCGTTTGTTGTGTATTTGACCACCCTCCGCATCCTACAACAATTAATGTTGCTAAAAATGAAATCTGTCTAACTCAGTTGGGTTCCCTATGTTTAGTTTGTCTAAGTGGCTTGCTGCCAGGCTAAAGTATGTAAATATGGTAAGATAGAATAAAAACACATACATAAATAAATGAAAACGAGTACGACCAAATTGTGTGCTAGTGCGACAAACTGAGAAGGTTGTTAGTCTGTAGCCCTAGACAGACAGACATACAGACAGACAGACAAAGAGAGAGAATGCCATAGTTTTAGGTCAGAGCTAGCTTGTGTGTGGGCTAGGATGGCACAATGCTTTTAATATAAATGATAGGCAGAGGCACCCCAACAGCCCATGTCACAGATCTATGGATGAGAGGGTTGCCAGTCCCTCCATCCCTCCCATAATGACTCTATGTTTACCTCTCTTTCTCAGCGGGCGGGGAGGTGGGGTAAGCCCAGTCTCTCCTGTCCCTCTGTGGGGTCACCTCCTGGGGGGGTTTCCCATTGTCCACGTTGATCAGGTGATTCATAATGCAGCTGGCTAACATAGCTGCCGTTGACCTTAGCTGTTTCTCCCTGTGTTTTCTGTTGCTCTATCCCATCCCCATTCTCTCTCCCTCTGTATAGTCTGCCTGTGCTCTGCCTGTGTGTGTGTGTGTGTATGTTGTACCGTGTACTCCTGTGTGCTAGACCGGGCCTTGTTGATCTGATATGGCTTCAGCAGTCTTGTTGTGTCACTGAGAATGCACATACATTTGTGTAATGTGTGTGTGTGTGGGGTGGGAGGGGTGTGTCCCTTGAGAAAATTAAATTCCATAGCTGCCATTTTGTCTCCAGGAAACATGATTTGGCTTCCCACAGCAGAATCAGGGTTAGCATAAGATGTCAATGTTAGCCAAGAGACTGGATGCTCAGAGTGATTTGTTTTGTTACTATATAGGGTCTGTTTGTGCAAGTTTATCTTAAGTTTGCAGTTGAGATAGAGAACATTCACATATCAGTCTGGCCTTAGAGAAAGCATACTGAAAGCAAAAGGTCAACGGTTGCCTTTTTCCAACAGCCAGCTCATTAACAACCACATATAGCCTACAGTATACTGTCGCAGTGTCCTCCATCTGAAAACTTAACCAAGAGCATCTGCCACTGCTTTGAGCAGAGTGATCATGAGACACAACTGAACTTTGGTCCTATTCGAAAACGATCATGTTCTGCAAGTGTAAGATCTCATGTTACTACTGGCTGGGACAAAAAACGAATACTAACTCACTACTACTTGTCTTATAAATTGTAAATCATGACTTATACAAAGTATAAAAAAGGTGTGTTATTGTAAAACAGTAGGTATTGAAACCACCTTTAAAATGATCAGCTTTAAAAATAAACAAAATCAAGGTAGGCTATATAAAAATCTGTTACAGTACCTGCTCTTCTGAAAAGAGGTTGTTTTCCCACAAGATACACAGTAGCAGCACAATCAATACATTGTTCTTTTGATAATGGGCAGCAAATTAATGAATTATACATGAATCGAGTGACACTACATAAGCTTACAAATATCGATTTATTGCCGCTACATGCCCTGTGTGAAAAACACTACTCTGAATAAACAAATTGTCGGGTAACACTGATTAATAATCTTGACCAGTGGCCTAGCCTTGCCAGAACCATTGATTTTAAGAGAGCAATTGTGGGACGTCCATCCATCAGGATGTCCCTGAGGAGTGAGGGTCTCTTTTTATCCTCGCTCTTGCTAGCAGCAGATTCTTGGGGTTAAGTGCTAAACTTCATTGTCTTATTGTCAATTAACTTTCCTCTAGTGTACCAGTAAGCCTTAAGTCAAACTGTTCTCAAACATACATTTTAAAAGCTGAACCTGCCTCACACTTGCACACATTTTGTGGCTTTGACATTGCTGGAGGTCACAGTAAACTGAGATAGAGTGTGGTTTAGCAATGGCATTAGTCGGGGTCACTTTTGACAGTTGACTGCTGATCTTGGACCGTGCTGTCTCTAGTAACATTAAGGTATGATTAGTAGTTTTAATTTGAAATCATTTGAAGATGTTCATTATTGTATGTCTGTGTGCCAAATCAAGAAAGGCTCACACATGCGTCACCACCACAAAATTGTATTTTCACCCAAGAGCCAATATTGCACTCCAAGGTTGACACTTGGGTTTATGTTTTATTGTGAATAGCTATTAGTTAGCAGCTTCTTGTAACATGGATGGATGAGTCAACATTGGCTGTGGCCTGTTTGGTAGATTATTTGTTATCCTCTGTCCCCTTCCTCAGAGAGAAACTATAGTTATCATTTGCAGTGCCCTCACGCCGACAATACTGCTTCTTGACGAAAACCTGTCACCCACCCCCGCTCTTTCTCTCTGCCCCATATTCCTCCTTTTTCTTTCACTATCTTCCTCTGGCTCATCTGTAAACAAGGATGTGTTTTCATCGATAATATCTCAATCATTTTCATATTAAGAATTTCACATTTTTCTGTTATTGCTGCCTGATTTAGGTAACTCCATAAATATTTTGCCTACTGTGATTAAGGAGAGCCTTGCCATTCACAATTAATAATTTCACATATAGGTGCGACATTAATTTGTCCACCAGTGGGTCCATTAGAGAGTACCACATTCTTTCTATGTTGTTCGGTTTCAAATTGATCACTTACCACTGTGTGTTACCACCACACAAAAGTGTACGCTTGTGTAAAATTAGCTATGCATTCAGATAGCATCTTATTCTCAATCACTTTCTCACACAACAACATTTGAGAGTTATTGGTCTATAAAGAGTCACGATTCCTTCATTGTGTTTGGTTAGAATAGCAGTGACATTTGTAGTGGGAGTATGGGAGGGGGCTCAATATACATCATCAGGGGGAGGGGGGCTCCTGGTGTTGAGGGCGAGGTCCAGAATGGTGGGGAGGCAGATACAGTGTACCCTGTTGATCTCTTGTGGTCCTGTAGGGGGAGCAGTGACTGGTGGTGAGGATGCGGGCCTGGCAGGAAGAGGTGTCGTACGTGTGTGTACCCTATCTCACAAAATAACACAATCAGACATTGTGTGTTGGGCTTGGTTAATTTCTTTCTTTCTTTCTCTCTATCTACCCCATTTTCATTGTTCCCCCCCGCTCCACTAGTGCTGTCCACGTTTACTGTTAGCACGTTGACGTCTTTTTGCTGCCAGGGCACTTCTGTGCTTCTGAGTGCGGACATCAGTCAGTGTTTAAGCTCCCCCTCTTCCTTGTCTATCCATCCCATTCCCTTCCTTTCTCTTGCCTTGTGACCACAAGCCCTGGTAGCATCGGCCCCTCCCCTATCCTCCAGAGCCAACCATGCTCTCCATTTAAAGCCGCTCCCCTATCCTTCAGAGTCACCACTGCTCTCCATTTAAAGCCGCTCCCCTATCCTTCAGAGTCACCACTGCTCTCCATTTAAAGCCCCTCCCCTATCCTTCAGAGTCACCACTGCTCTCCATTTAAAGCCCCTCCCCTATCCTTCAGAGTCACCACTGCTCTCCATTTAAAGCCCCTCCCCTATCCTTCATTGCCACCACTGCTCTCCATTTAAAGCTAGTGGCCACATGACCCCCAAGATATGCGATTTATATATTGTCCAGTTAGATTATGCAATGTCCTGGAAGCCACAGACTGTATAATATGCCCCATTTAATCTGGATGATAGATTTTAAAAATATAATGTCATAACTCCATATGGAAACAATCAAATTAGTTGAATTATGGTGATTTGCAATGTTTTCTCTTGTGTCTGTAGTTTGCTGTTTGGCTCTGCATTATAATGTTAAGAGTACAGGTGTTCCGACGAAAAGGATTGCAGTGTGATTCATATACGTATCTCAGACTGCCTTGGGCCCCACTGGTTGTGGTTCAAAGACAGGTTGAGCTCTTCATCTCTTTGTGCCTGAGAGGTTTGTGGGTTATATAGTAAGCTTTCATCTGGATAATGATTGGTTTCATGTAGAGAGGCAAGAGCTCAGAACATCAGAGCCACGCCCATCACTTTGTATTCTTGCTCTCTTTGACCTGTGAGTCTTTCTTTTTTCTAGCTATTTTTTTTAGCTTATCTCTCTTTTGCTCACTGTCCCACACTTCCCGATCTTTATTTTAATGTATGTTCTACAATTGGGCTAATTCCCTCTCCATTCATATCTGTGCTCCTCTTTCTCTTGTCCATTCTAGAATCTGCTTTGTGGGGACATGTCGCCCTCTACTGATGATAGTAAGTCAGTGCACATTATGTAGGTACAGTATACAGTATATTCCAGTAGATAATACATTAAGTTAATCCCTCTGTGTGCGTGCGTGCGTGTTTGACAGCAGAGATGGGACAGATGCGTCACATTGACGCAGATGGCCACAAGACCCATTTGCGAGTGCACTCAAGAACACGCAAGCACACACATTTAGATGAAAGATTATTCCGTTGTAATTAGCCTATGTATTCAGTCCAGCATTGCCCCAAACACTTTTCTGGATAAGCAAACACAAATATGAATTAAATGCTTGTACATTTCCCACACATACACATGCACACAGAAGTGTTCATTCTAAACTGTAGTCACACAGTTTACAAGCATGGGAATGTGTGCATGTAGTTTGTCATATGCTTTAGACATCCGCTCAGAGATCATGGTGGTGGGTTGGAAGGTTTTAAATGTCGGAGGTATTGCCAACCATTGTGTTCTTCCTAAAGCTCAAAATCTCAAATGACAGACTATTGACCTGATTGACATTTAGCTATTCAGAAAAGAACTAAAAACCTTTGCAGTCATTTTAAACACACATAAACCAATGGATGAATTAAACCACCATAAACCAATCAGTCCCGCATGGCGACAATAGCCACCAACCGGATTACACGACTGCACGCTGATTGCAGTTCCCTAATCACTTGCAGAATCAGTATGGTTTTAGCACAGTTACATGGTCGTTTTGAGCAAATATGCAGACACAGCAAACTCATAACTGTAACTTCACCCCAGCTCTGAGCCAGACTCCCCCCACTGCAGAACTTTGTTAAAGTACTCAAGGAGCTGAGTGAGGGGTGGGCTGAGATACACACACACCCCCCCCCCCCACATTAACATTTCCATTGACAATTGCATTTGATGATGCACAAATGTTCCAAAGGTACACTTGTAATGCCGGAGGGTACAGCATTGCTTAGACGCAGAAGCATAGATCGGCCTTAAAACAGCAAGGGTCATGGGAGATTCTGAACAGATATGGCGTGTATCCATTTTTAACCCATAAATTTGAGCTTTTTATTAGAATTACGTCAATGTTTACACCAGTATTGATATGCCTCATTACAGTTCCATCCTATTATTTAATTTACAGATAATAAATCATTTATTCAGATCTGATTGGTATATGGTGGTCCTAACCCTAACCCTACATAGAAAGCCATAGAATGGCTAGTGGCCACAATGACTAAATGCATTTTGAATGTATCAATGCTGAGTTAGCAATCGTACAAAATAGTCTCAAGGGAAAAGTACCACTAGTCACAGTGATCTAACCATCATTGGCGTGATCTCAATTGTCACTATGAAACTGTACAACGTGCACATTTGCCAATGCAGTTGCTGTTCACCACTCTTACAGATAAAGAACTCTGAATGTAAATGATACAGCGAGTAGTCCAAAATAGAGCAGAGCGTGAGCGAGTGGAAGGGATGGATATTTAACACAAGAGGAGTGAAGGGGTAAAGGGTACAGAGAAAGGGTAGAATTACGATTTAATTAAGGAATCTGAGGATTACTTCCTTAATTAAGGAAGGACCTGACAGGCGAAGACAGAAATAGAGAGAATCGCGCAGAGGGGTGACGTAACGGGAGAAAGAGACAGAGAGAAGAGAGAGAGAGATGGTGATTACAGTGCCGTCACTGTAATCACTCCTTCAATGTCTGTTAGCATGTGTGTGAAAGACAGGAAATGTGTGTGTGTGTGTGCGCGTGTCTACTTCACTGGCTGACCTACTATTCTACCTGAGTGTGCTATAGCGTAGTAATGGTGTGCTCACACACACATAGGCTGGTCTAAATATATTGATTGGCTCCTGTAATATATTTGAAATATTCTTAATTGTTTCCCAATGGTACATATTGTGCCACTATAAATGCTTCACTCTCCCATCATTATTTTGCTTTCTCAAGGATAGATAGCTCAATATGCTCTTATTCTTGAATAATGTTACATTTTTTCCTAGGCCCACGTCTGTGGGGCAGGATAACATAATAATTGATTAGTTTGTATTTAGGAATGGCTGTTAGACTATTTGCTGGTGTGAGGCCTATGGGCGTGAACACTTCTGTGACTGCTTATGTGGGTTGTTCTTGATCTGTTTCTTAGTTTGACGTCTCTATTTTCTATATATCTTCCTCGATTCTCATGACATCTAGGCTGGCTTTCTGCTTTGGGTCTGTCTATTTGCAGTTCCATATTTTACCACAGGGTGTCAGTAGAGCGTTGTATTGTTCGGCCCCTTCCCCCGGTATATACTGTAGCGACGCTGGTGTTAAGACAGCACATAGCCTACCTGCCATGTGACCAGTAACATGCTGCAACTTTTTATTCAAGATTCTAATCTTGTTTATTCTTCACACGTTACACAGTACATTTTATATGTTTGGGGTTATGGGACTGTGTATCTTTCCAGTGTAACCGTCCCGACAAGTCCACTTTAGGCCTCTTCTTAACATTAGAGCTCATTCGGCTGGAGCGTTCCTGGCCCGAGATTCAAAACCAGGCTTTAGAATCATAAAAACATTCATTTAAACATACATTTAAATTTAATTTAAAGAATAAAAGAATGAGAGAACACACACTATATGTACAGTACAAGCAATATTTAATATTTCTTTAATCAATCACGTTTTGAACACAATAATCCAGGACATGCGTGAAACATGCACACACAGAGTGCACCCATACTGAATCCAACCGCCTGTTGCAGTGGTTAGTGTTAATGAATGACTCTTGCTACTTTCGGTTATTACACTGAATTCACTCTAAATCAGTCTAAGCGGGGGCCTGCAGACTTCAGGGCTGCTAGCCTAGCAGGGATTTTTGGCCACCTCATCCACTTCCATTAGACTCCCATTCACATTTGGCCTGCCAGGACACATTTGCCTGTTCAGCAATTTCACGTGTACAAGCTAGGAATGTAGGGCTCTTCTCAAAATGAGACTTGGAACCTCAAAAGTTTAGACTTGTACATGTATTTTAATCGCCATGGGGGAAATGGGAGTACTTTTCACATGCTGCTGCACATGCTGCTGCGCTGCATCGCTATGTACGGAGACGCTGGCTGTATTTCAGCATGTGCTGTCCTGTCAGACTGGTAGCAGCCAGAACAGTCAGTCTATCAATTACCTAATAGCCTTAATCACGGCTATTGGCCCATAATGACACAGTCATGCCGCAGTTTGGAGAGATAGAAGGCCTCGCCCGCGATGCATGGTGCTGGGTCTGCTTGGGAGCTAAGGAGGGAGCAAGTATTTAAATCCTGATGATATTGATTATGTACTGTACGGTATATAGTGTTTTCAAGCACTAAGATTGCCCCAGTGTTGCAATGTAAATACAACACAGAGACATACAGTGGAGAATACCCATGTTTATCTGTGTGTACTGCCAGAAATGTCTGAATGCAAAACAAGACTGGAGAATTTCTCAGTATGAGTCACATAGATATCTTGAATTGATCCAGTTATCCATGTTCTTTATGTCAGTGAACACTTATTATAGAAGAGAAGATTGATGCTCCGCATTTCCTGGTCCTGAGTAGCTTTATTCAATTTTCATGTGTCATATCTTTCATTGAATGAATGAACGAATGAAAAAATGAATGAATGAATGACAACTACAAAGGGACATCATGATCCCACAAAACCCTCCTTTGGCCCACTCCTAACCTTAATTGTTGGTTGTTTTCCATTTTTCTTCCTTTTCTCCTCTATTCCATTCTGCACCCCCACACCCCCACACCCTGCACTCTGACTCAGCCCCCCACTCTGCAACTGGCTCGATGCCAGTCACTTCCGTTTAGGAGGGCACCGCCTTTCTATTTCCGCATCAGCTTTTCTCAATGAAACCTTCACACTGGGGACATTTATGACACACACACACATACACAAACACACACATATTCATATTTATACTGCCTGTTATATATCGATGCAGTAAAGGAGTTAAATGGTTCTATTGCAGCAAAATGTCCCGAATAATCATATCATACAGGCCGACAGCCTGTATGATAGCTCAGGTCCCCTTTAAAGTTGTTCCTCTTATGTAACGTTAGCATTAGCATTAACGTTGCTCAGACTCTATTACATTTAGTCACTCAGCATATTATTCAAAGTGATTTAGGTAGCTGAAGTAACTTTAAACATTCCAGTAGTAACAACGTGAGTGGACAAGGGAAGAGAATAGGTTTGGTGTTGGTAGAGAGGCCCCTAGGTGAGTCTCCTGTGTAATATGGAGATTCTGCTGTCCTGAGAGCAGGAGGCTCAGCTGTACCAGGACAGAGAAGAGAGAGGAGTCGTAGCAGAGCCTTAGATCAGAGCGTTTAGCTTTGGAACATTGACGTTGCATTTCAATGCCATGCTTAGTTTACAAACACAGCCACTAACTTTTACTATTCAAACTTTCCAAAATGTTGGAAAACACATACACACGCTGAGATTAATGAGAGACCATACCTGCAGCTGCAGAAAAAGCTTTGCAAACATAAGCCTCTTGGGTTTGTCTCCACACAGTAGACACATATTCCCACCTGCCAATGTGCGACTGTGCTATTTTCTGTCTTAACCTGGCCTTTTTTAGTAAAATACCTTTTCTGGCTCATTCCAAATAAAGCTCCATTTCCCCTGCATGTGCTTGGTTTAGCCAGGTATCTTTTTAAAGAAGCTTTGTGTAAAATATAGACTATTCTATTAACATGGAAAAAGCAGAACATGTCTGATTGTTATAGCTATACTCTATGTCCACAACAACACCATATTATTGTCCAGGCCTGAGCTAAAAGGACAGTACTGTTCGATTACAGAAGTCACTCCTTGCTCCTATTAGGAGTACTTTGTTGAAACCATTGAAATTAGCAGCGTAACACGAGAAGTCAAACGGTTTGCTCCTAATAACAGGGTTTTAAGAAACTAATGAGCTCATGTGGATCTCACACCCAGACATGGCGAGTTTACAAACGTATTCAGCTTTATGTGAGTGAACGACACAGCCACGATAACATACTAAAGTGTTGTTAAATAAGGGCGCTATGTGCATGCTCATCTTCTCATGTGGAGGGAGAGAAAAGCCAAATGTGATAAAGAAGGCAAAATGTGGACTGGATAGGGAAAGTCAGAGGGAGTAGGAGGAAGGAGAGATGAAGGGGTCAGATATATCCAGCCACTCTGTCACTGCCTGGTTAGAGTGTGTGTGTGTGCCCTGGTCTACTCACAGTACATACACACACATGCACACCGTTATCCATTCGTTTGTTTAACAAGGCCGCTTGTCCTTCCTTCCCAGAGGCCACTCTGCCTCTTAGCTGCCTCCACCTCCTCCATTCATTTATCTACGTCTTGGTGCGTTCGTTCACCTTTCTCCAAACCCCGTTATCGCTCCTTTGTGATCTCTCCTTGCCCCCCCCTTTTCATCGCCTGTCTCATTGTCACCCTCTCACCATCTCTCTTGCTGCCTCTTGCATAGTATATAAATATAATCAGGTGTTTCTACACAGCCCTGGCTCAGTAAATAGGAACACAAACCGAGTGGTGCAGACATAACAATATACTGGGCAATGTGTTTTCAATGTGTGGGACAGAGCTTCTGAGGGAGCAACCTATAGCATTGAAGGGAGAGAGTTCAAATATCAACATCTTTCTCCAGAATAACTGGCTCTACCTTTAAGGGGCTAAATTGAATGACAGTCAGTGATGAATTAGAAGAGGCAAATAGACATAGATACTGGTGGTCTGTTCTCTACATCTTAAAGCTTGGAACTACCTCAAAGCGGCCTTGATAGTATTTGTAATTCAATTATGATTGTTGTTTCTGAGCCAAAAAAAATATTGGAATTTAACAAATGATTTTCTGATGTTCTTCTAAATGTGCAAATTAAAATGTCTGTATATTGTGTGTTTAGATATGGGGCAATTGCTTCTAAAACAATTGATGTAACAACATTTGTTTCTGGCCATATACTATATCAGCACAGCGGTGAAAATCTAAATGTATTTTATGTACTGTATACTGACAAGCCCTCCAGAAACTTGCAATCGTAACAATTCACGCATATTCAGCCATATTATTTGCAATGGCTTGCAGTTTTGTCCTTCTTTTGCAAAATGTCTGCATAAAACATACTGAAAGGAAAATAACAATCAATATCATCTTGTTAAGAGTCATGGTTGATTGGCTTTGTATTTGGGTTTACAATCATGTACATGTACACTAGTCACAAATGTTTTTGCAGAGACATGATGCCAAATTAATCTAATTTACAGACAGCCAAAGTCAACCTTGCGTCACGAGAGTGAAATTACACAAATATAAGACCTACTCATACATTCAATGATTCACTCTTGAATAAGTCATGATCAAAATGTGCAAAAAGACAGTGACAACAGATTTACCCATGTCTCCATTTCCATGCATTTTCGCAGTGCAAAGTAAAAACAAAAAGCAAATGACTGAAACTGCCTAGCCCAGGCCACTTATAATTATGAAGCTGCAATTTGCAGGCTGTTTACAACAAGCAAGCCTATAATGTTCTAGTGGACTCTCACACCTGAGCTGTATAGCCGTCCCAATAGTATGGATAGTTTGTTTGGGGTGGTGTGAAGTCTCATTCGAAAACAAAATCTGGTCCACCTGAAATCGGTCTTAGTCCGCTACCAATTGAACTCTCTTCACTTTAGTTGTGAACATGATCCAAACAAATATGAAGCAAACCAAAAAACAGTGCATCTGTTGATTGACATTGTGTCATGCAGGAAATCAACCATCAAATGTTGAGTAGACATAGTGCAAATAAGAGGTTAAAGCACTCATAGAAGTATGGTCTTACGGCCTTATGAAGCCATTGCTTGTGGTCACTCACAAGAACACAGACGTGTTTCAATTATTCAGAGACCAAACGGTATGGGGTTCAAGCTCTTGGTTGATCAATACAGTGTAAAAAGAAAAACACTGCCAACAGAGCAAAGTCAGTGACATGCTCAGATAAGGTGGTAGCTTAGGGAATGAAAGTTTCCCTGGTACGATGTCCTGGACATCATCAACATCAAGCCAAAATATACTGTGTCGAGTCTTACAAGGACAAGTGTCCCCGCACAATGATTTTGGATTGCAATAATCGACCATTTTTAACTATTGTTAAACATCTTAGTTTGGTAGTTAGAACACCTTTATGGTCATTTACATGTTTCTGAGTGCTACATCCCTGTGTCTGAGATATGTTTTATTGCTTGTTGCCCGCTTTACATGACACACTTATCTTAGCATAATATACTGCAGTAGCTGTATAAATAGTGCCTATAATGTGCAGAGGGGTTGAGATAACTTCTGAGGTTAAAGTTTGTTGGTCTGCTACAAACCACTCATTAAGACGATGTCAGTTGTCCCACCCAAAAGAAATTAAACTTATTTCACATCAGAGTCTGAGATGTGAGCTGTCAATCAAGTGGCTGATTAGAGCTGGTCCATTAGTATAGTAGTAGTATCGTAGTGCCTCCAAGTTGGTTGTGCTGTAAAATGTGTATATGCTTTGTTATTAAAATATGTGGGTCTCACAGCGACATCCTACATCCATGTCGCTCTGGTGGTGCCACATATTGTCCACTCTGAAAGGAGTATTTTAGTTTTATTCTCCCACAAGACTTTACTTTATCAGACGGCTATATAGAGTTTATTTTTTTAATTTGCTGTTTTTTTAAATGTACATTTAGAAAAGAATGCTTTGATTTCTCTGTAGTTTTGCCAGAGAAGGCAATGTCTCTCTCTCTCTCTCTCTCTCTCTCTATTCTCTCTCACTCACGCTCTCTCTCTCTCTCTCTCTCTCTCTCTCTCTCTCTCTCTCTCTCTCTCTCTCTCACACGCTGCCCCCGCCCCCCCCC
>JAODOY010000622.1:0-13568 GCA_025399855.1 Forbesichthys papilliferus | reverse complement strand
TGAAAATGTGTTGTTTTCATATGTTATGTATATATTTTAATGCCTTTTCCCATAACCTTTGTGATTTTAAAATATCGGAATTAATATCGATATTGCAATTTTCATGATCAATATCACATTTGATCAATATTGTGCACTCCTAGTCTGTATGGCACTGGAGGTTTGTGGGGTGTGAGGAGATATCTGGGTGTTTTTAAAACGTGAGGATGTTTCTCGTCGAGGGCGAGCAGCTGTCTCACGATATTAGCGTGACGCAGCGTGAGGGTGAAATTAGCATAGAAGATGCGCACGCCAATGTTTAAATGTGGAAACCAACGGCGACAGACGAGACAGGAAAAATATAATTAATTTTTGTGACATTTTGTGACTTTCAGGTGAATAATTAAAAAAAATGTATATATTCATATTTGTAATATTTATTGTAATTGGAGATTTCTTAAAAACTGTTAAAATGTTCCTGTGCACCCTATATTGTGTATCGTCACACCCCTAGTGTACTGCCAAGAACACGCAACACCGTCTCACCACAACCATTTCTCCAGATGTTGGTGAGCAATGGGGAAGCTTCCTTGCATAGATGTGTTAATATTTCCGGTGATATATTGACGTGCCACGCTGGGCATTGCATTTACATAAAAAGGTCAAAGAAAAGCTTAAAGAAAATCTAGGTCTTTACTACAAATTGCCACGTTACCAATTTGGGAAAAACGCCTCAAATTAAAGCCTCATTTATACTTGTATTTTTTTGCTTTATTTTTTTCTCAGCACTATGTCTCCCCTCCTTGTCCATTATGTAATCAATTCCCATTGTAAAGCTACCACGGTAACCTGTCACCTATACAAAGAGGTGCTAATCACAGTGGAAATGATTGGCCAAGGGGCTTACAGTAATAGCTTTTAATAATTAATTAATAAAAAAATGAATCTAATGAATTTCAATTACAGTAGTTCCTTTGCTACAAATCAGGGCTATGTGCTTGTGGCGGGATGGCGACCTGTCAGTTAACCTGGCTTCAGTCGTCAATCAAATGCCCTCACACCCTTCCAAACCATCTCCCGCTAAATGGCACACCCGGGCGAGAGGAATAAATACAATACGCTGTCTCCAGGAAGAGACCTCATAAAAGGGCCGCAGAGTGAACGTAATGAACTCACAGCCCATTACACTGATCCGAGCACATTTGACATGTCTTTAGGGAGTCAGGGGTTGTCTCGCAGACCCAGGGAAAACAGAAAGGGGGTGGGGTGGAGGAGGGGTGTTGACAGGAAAACTGGTAAACCATATCCAGAAATGTGGTGAATTTGATCTCTTACCCCCCTCCCTCCCTCCCTCCTCCTATTGGCCATGGGTTGGACGGTATGTGCTCTTCCAGCGAAATCGAAGTCTGCTGGAATTGAATTAAAGCGAGTTTGATGCAGACGGGGACGCGTTGTGCCCCGCTGCCAGCGCTCCACCACAATGTAAATAATAATACGAGCCTGTCCGTCCTGTTAGCGCTGAGCCAGTGGGCGTGGGCGTAGGCTGTGAGGCCGAGTGGCGCTTGCTCGCGCGGTCTCGTGTCTCCGCGGTGATACGCCCGTGTTGACATGGTGGTCGGCGTGGGTTTTCAGTTCTCAAGCTGCACAGCAAGCACAGGCTTTATCACAGGGTTCCACTGCGTTTGGGCACCTGGTAAAGGACGTCCTTGACTTTTGCCTCCGTTTCCGCGTCACGCGCAGTTTATCGACCCCTCCGCCTGCCTACAAGTCAGTCCACGCTCCACAACGCGGAGACGCCTTCCACGTCTGACAGATACGAACACCTTATGGTCTTGCCTGTCCTCCAGCCCGGCCTAGGCAGAAACGTGTCTCGCCTGGCGGTGTCTATCTTCTGAATGGAAGAGCTGGTCTTTGGCCTCGGCCACCGGATCGATACCGCGGATGGGGGACGGGACGAAGGCCATCTAGTCTCGTAATGACACGGGGCCGAGCAGCCGCACAGAGGGCGACATTAACAAATGATCACCCCCACACACCAGCCCAGCCATGCGCCTACACACACACACATCATGCTCCTCTCTGTTCCATTTATACTGCCCCCTCCACCTCTTAACAAGGTGTTCCTTGTGTGTGTGGGTGCGTGCGTTCGTGCGTGCGCGCGCCTAGCATGTGTCGCGGTGACACGCGTGCCGCTCATTTCCTCCCATGCATTATGCATGCCAGGCGATGGCTCATCTCCGCGACAGCCTGTTCCGAGTCATGCATCTCACACACGTCAAATGTGCCTGTTGTTGCTGTTGTTGTTGTGGTGGTGGTGGAGCGGCATAGTTTTATTTACGGGGTTGTGTTTACGGCCTCAAAGAGGTCCACACCCTCCCCCAAGTCCCTTGCCGGTAATTGCCGTCGGCATCGCTCAGTAAGTGTCTGGCGAGGCGCGCCAGGGACCATCCAGGTCCGGCGGCACTCTAGAAAGGTCAGCGCGCCGCTGATTTGTCCGGGGATTGAGGGATAAGAATGAAGGAGGTGACAGGAGGTGACGGGAAGGAGGCCGTGAAAGAGAAGAATTACGACGAGGGAGGGTATATATGGGTTGGAGGTGGTGGTGGTGGTAAAGTACTGCCGGTTTCATATTTGGCTGACGTTTCTCCTTGTACCCGCAGTGATCCTGAGCCCGTTCGGTCTGAACGGCACTTTGACGGGTCAGTCGTTCAAACTGTCGGACCCTCCCACTCAGAAGCTCATCGAGGACTGGAATCAGTTCTATCCCATCAGCCCCGGAGCCAAGGAGGACCGAATGGAGGACATGGACTGGGAGGATGACTCTCTGGCCTCCGTGGAGGTCCTTGTCGGTAACCGCACTTTCCTTTTATAACACCCGCAAGATATTTTGTCTGTGTTTTATAGAATAAACCGGGGTGAAATCCGAGGCGTGTTCAAATTCACAGTGGCGAATGTTTGCGAACGTTATGCGAACACTATTGGAAGGGGTAGTTCTCGTCAATCACCCATGGACACCAAGGGATGCCAGGTGTTCAATTTCATTAAGTTCAAAGCAAATGAGTTAGTCGCGAACGTTTGCCAATTTTGAACGCACCTCAGGTTCCTCAAGACCTTGAAGTCAAGAAGTTGGTGTGATCGTGCTTCCTGACCTGACTTGTAGCTTCATTCTGATGCTAACGGTGCACCCTCTCTCTTTTCCACCCTTCCAAACCCCTCAACTCCTCCTTTGTGTCCAGGCGGTGTGCGAATGGTGTACCCCGCCTGCCTGGTACTGGTGCCCCAGTCCGACATCCCCCCCGTGGCCCCTGTGGGGTCCTCCCACTGCGTTGCCACTTACACGGGTGGCCACCAAGTGCCTGCCTCCCAGCGAGAGACCGCCATTTCCTCAGTCACTCTCACCCCTCCGACTTCGCCCGAAGAAGCACATACAGGTAGGGGCTTCAAAGTGCTTCCCTTCGTAGCTAGGTCCTGAAGCCGCTGTGGTCGACGCCCAATCTCTTTTTATTCTATTTTACTTTTAAAGCATTTAACATTATACATTTACCGCATTTAGCAGAGCCTCAGCCCTGCATGTTTTAGATGTCTCCCTGGTCCAACACACCTGATTCTATGGGTTGTTAGAAGCATGATAACGACCCATTCATTAGAATCAGGTGTGTTGGACCAGGGAGACATCTAAAACATGCAGGGCAGGACCAGGGTTTGCCACCCCTGGACTATAGCATCATATAATCACAAAGTAAATGCTAATAGCCTTAACAAGAACATGCTTATTTGTAAAAGCAGGAAGGAAGGAATAACAATTTTCATAAAAGAAAAGGTTTTGACCTCCCCGCTTTGTAATTAAGTAAATACAATGGACTTATGTTTTCCCCCTTCTTCCGTAGAAGCAGAACAGCTAACCGTGCTCTCTCCCCACAACAAGCCCCCATCGGCAAAGCTAACCTCCCTCCTCCCCCCAATCTCCCCCACAGTGGACTCCCAGTCGGCCCAGAAGTGGGCGAGGCTGTCGACGTGTGCGTGTGATGGCCTCGGCGTGGACAGCACTACCCTCCACGGGGGAAAGGTGCCCTGGCGGCTCTCCAACCAGGTCGTGGAGCGCGTGTGGCAGGAGTGCAACATCAACCGGGCCCACAACAAGTACGGTTCAGGGATCAGGGAGCTCGCTGGCTTTTCATCATTGACCCCCCCACCCCTTCCCTCCCCTCAGAGACTTGAGCCCCCCACTATGCTGTTGAAGCATAACAGCCATAGTATTATTTCGTAGCAATTTGATATAGGTTAGTAGCGGAATACGTCACACAAAAGCATGTATAAAATGTAGTAACAATCATGGCTAAAATATGCTATAAAGAACATGATGATAAGTTAATCTTCTGGTAGACTTATCCTCTGTGTCCCACGACCCACATTTTCGGAACCACTTCACTAGCGACTCTTGAAATGCGATGCTCGTAGAAATGAGTAGTTGTTTAGCACTATAAACTATAGTATACCACTATATATGGATACGTCTGGCAGAAACCCAGAGGAAAATGCTTACCCTAGCGCACACCATACATGCCCGCTCTTTTTAATATCTACATGTTTATCGTAACACCTTCTGGCTGCACGGCTATTACATACTCTAATGTTTGAACATTTATGCATCAACCCATTTTCTGGGATAGTAAATAATTTTGAACAAGGTTGGAAATGGTAATCTACTGTAATTAAAGGTTCAGTTGGGGTTTTTATAGCCGCAAGCCACTTGTGATACTCATCAGCATTAAGTTTGATGCGTTGGGACTTTACCCAGAATCCTTTGCTCAATGAGACCAGCCTCAACACAACACAGGCCTTTTCTATAGAAAAACATGCCATTCAATACAGACATAACGGTCTGTATTGAAAGTTGGTGCCCCCATCTCTACCCCTTTTTGCCTAAAGTGGTATTTCGAACAATAAACTATACGCTGGGGCAGAAATGATGGCTCCTGGTCTGTTCTACTCATTGGCATATAGCATTTCTTTTAAGTAGTCTTACAGAAATGTCAAGAACATCGAAGAATAGCTTGGCAGGGGGGCAGGCTTGGCTCGCCAGAAGAAGTATGTCGCGCCTGTATTGATCAATGTTTCTTTTTCTCACCTCAGACGGAAGTTCTCAGCCACCACCAACGGTACCTGTGAAGAGGATTTACAAGCGAAAGCGGGAGCCTGGGATTTTGTAGAGCATTCAAAGAGGTCGCACTGCAACTGCTCTAGGTACATATGTTTTCTTGTACAATACACGTGTTAAAGGTGGAGTCAGCGATTAATACGCTTTTTGTCAAATTAAGCGAATATCTCCTCGCGTTTGCTAGCTATCCGTTCTGTGTGTGTGTGGGTTGAAAGAAATGCCGTGTTGTTTCTACATGGCACCCTGCTCTGTAAACGGCAACACAAACAGTGTGGTGCAGACCGCACCACACAACAATGTCTTGCCCTTGACAGTGTGTTTCCAATGTGTGGGGCGGTGCTTCTGAGGGTGCACCCTATATGGCATTAAAGGGAGAGGTGTTTTAAATAAATTAAAAGTATCAACAAGCTTTCTCCATTATGACTGACTCCACCTTTAAGGATATATAAACATGGATACTCAATTTATTCAAGGATATTTGACTAAATATGGTCAAGTGAATACCGTACAGTGAATCACCTGAGGTGCGTTCAGAATTGGCAAACATTGGCGAACGTTTGTGACGAACATGTTTGCTTTAAACTTGAATTTTGAACGATTTGTGTAAACATTCCAAAAATATTAAACTGTCACCCGTCGTCCAGCTTCCACGCGTGTTTGTCGAACTACCTCATCAAACCGTTTGCTTTTGTTCGCAAACGTTCGCGGCGAACACAATGCAAACGCAAAACTGTTTAAATATGTTCGCAAACGCAAACCTCTGCTGAAAAACCTTTCCCGAAGAGGTTACACAGAGTTTACACAGCTCTGGAGGGGAGGTGCTCAGTCGGCAGAATCCTGTCTGCAAGCTGCATCCACCGCATTTGACAAGCGTATTATTCTTCATACTCTTCAATCTATCATTATTTTGTGTTAAGTGACAGCCATATCGGGGCTGAGACCCAATGCCAGCTTGTGTGTGTGTAAGTCGGACATGTTTAACTGCTGGGAATAGTTTGAAGGAGAATGACTAGAGAGCGACCATCTTGCTCGGCGCTCCACGGACGGAAGCGACCAAGACAGGGTCTGAACTGTGCACGTGCACGTCTGCGCACACAATCTACTGTGTGACGCCAGTGGGAAAATACTGTAGTCGGCATGAAACCCCCCCCCAACCCCACACACACACACACACACACCATACATGCACTGACATACACAAGAAAGTGTAGCATGTTCTCATAATTATCTTCCTGACACCGTGCACCTTGGCATTCTGTGATAGTGGAGTGTATGAACACGTGTTAATATTATGGTAATATTCAGGAAAAGGGTAGCCTACCATAGTGAATACAGCCTCGGCCTCCTGGCGCTCTTTAAATGATCCACCGCTTTTTTGAATGCAGCAGCGTTGGCGGATGTTTTTACCCTGTTGAATTTTGACACGCTTGCATTGTCGTGATATGTCACGCTGTATCTCGAAGAGGCTTGATCTTCTTTGGATATCATCATTTTTTATTTTTTATTAAACCCATATGGGAATATGAAAACACAGTTGAACTGGCTCTTCAGACGGAGAGCCGTAAAGACCAATAACTATGTGTGAAATGTATGATTAGGGGGAAATTCTGTGCCCTGTGCAGCTGTTCCACTCATAGGGGACTTGGAGAGAGGAGGGGGGGGGGGTTGGCCTGCAAAGGATTGCTGGGCACATTGGGCGAGTCAGCTGGGGCATGTTAGTTTGTTGGAGGCTGCCCAGAGTTTCGGTGACATTGAGGAGGGAAGCCCCGCATGGCGCCACTTTTTAATGACCCTTGGCTCAGAGAGACGGGGCGAGAGAGGGATAGAGAGAGAATCTGTTCATCTTGCCGTGCAGTTGTTGGGACACACAGCTTCCCCGGGCCTCTAGGGTCGTCAACACCCTAATCTCTGGCCACAGGAGGCCCCGGGGCACTCTCCCATACAGAGGTTAAGCACCAGGCGCTAACCCTGGAGCTGGTCTCGCTGGAGGTGTGGGTGTGTTGACACCAGTTGTGGCTGTGGCCATAATGGAAGAAGCTGTGCAGAATAGCCTGCCGTCCTCACACAAAACAACGGTTACGTAAAACGAGGCATACGCAGAAGAACGCAACCAGGAAGAAACATTTATGTTTGGGTTTTGGAACAGGCTAACCTTTGCTTATGGAATGCAATTTCAATCTGATTGGGCCTTTCTCTTCCGATTGAGGTGGTTTTTTTTTAATATATGGAGCGTTTTCTTTCAGGTTGGGCATTTAACATGATTCCAATAGTAATAATAGGGTCCATGTAAACGCAGCTACTGAGACAGCAATGCTGCACCTCTATCTGAATAGGCTATGGGGGCTTTGAATAAATAAATGCTGATTTG
This sequence comes from Forbesichthys papilliferus, assembly GCA_025399855.1. Classification (NCBI taxonomy): domain Eukaryota; kingdom Metazoa; phylum Chordata; class Actinopteri; order Percopsiformes; family Amblyopsidae; genus Forbesichthys; species Forbesichthys papilliferus. Next base: position 6,063 of record JAODOY010000622.1, on the reverse strand, counting down.
GGGGGCTATATGACATGTGTGGTTATTGAAACGATGCTTGCTTTATTTGCTTCATTGATATAATAGATTTTGGCCTGACTCATCTTGATATCCTTCAGTACCTTCTCGTACATAATTGCAAAACCGCGAGTGCTTAAGCATTTAAATGAAAACACTTTTCAGGCTACTGTAGATACTGTGTGAATTATTAGCGATATGTGTTCTGCAAACGGATGTTTGCCGAGTGTCCCACACAACTTCGTTATTTAAAGTAAATGTTTCTGCTCCCTAATTGGTTTGCGATGGATTAGTCAAGCAGCCGTGTCGCAGGTGAGAGCAACTGAGTAATTGGTTGTTTTTTCTGGATTGAGCAATTTGGAGAATATACCAGTTTACTAGTGGCTAAAATCGCAGAAGTGACAAACAGTGCAGTCCCTCAACTGGCCACTAGAGGCTGGCTCTAGGTCAAGTCAAAAATAAAATGGTTTTGGTCTCTAGCTAATTTCCCTGTTCATGGCAACTGTACAGGGTTTTTAAATGACTCATCAGTTTAAAATACACTAAATCATACATTAATTCCATTGTTATGGATACCCGGGAGTTATACAGTTTCAATCCCGTTTTTCAGGAAACCCTATTATGGCTGACGTCATTTCATTCATACTGTCGTTAAAGCGCATGCATCTCTCCCTGCAGGTACAAGTCATCAAAGCAGCGGGCGGGCGGCGCCCCGGGCCAAGCCCCGTCGTCGGGGCAACCCTGCCAGCCCACGGCCAAGCACAAAGCCGGTGGCGGCGATAAGCCGGAGAAGGGCGAGAAGCAGCAGAAGAGGCCGCAGACGCCCTTCCACCACCGCAGCCCGGCCAGCGACGACGCCGCGGTCTCCATGGAGAGCGAGGCGGCTGCGGCGGCTGGCCAGCGGCTGGGGGTACGGGGGGTCGGCCAGGAGGGGGGCCGCTTCCCCAGCATGCGCCCCCCCTCCGAAGCGGCGGCGGCCAAGCCCCCGCTGCTCCAGGGAGGCGGGGCGGTAACGGGCGGAGGACCCCCGGGGCAGGAGGGCTGCTCGCCCCAGCCCCCTCCGCTTAGCCCCCACCCCAACGAGGACCCCTCGGAGAAGAACCCCGCCACCCCCAACAGCCAGCACTTCTACCAGCCGGCCCCGCCACGGCCGGGGGAGACCCACGGGGGCCTGGAGGGGCTCCACCACCACCACCAGGGGGCGGCCTACCCCGAGCCCCCGGAGTCCACCGTGTATGTGGGGGCGGCGGTCAGCCTGGGCGGGGACGACTCCCACTCGCCCTGGAGGTTCTTCAACCTGCCCCGGAGGAAAGAGGCGGAGCTAGCCACGCCGCTGTTGCCCGGCGACAAGCTGAGGGACGAGGCCTGCCAGGACGGCCTACTGTCTGTCACAGAGTGAGTCCCCTCCCCTCCTCTCTGTTGTCTCTCTGGCCGACCAGCCAACCACCCGTATCTCCCCCACCCGCACTCTCGCTCTCTATCGACAAGAGAACAACAGACCCGCCCATTTTGGACCACTGCCATTAGTCAAAAGGGTGAAAGCCCACCATGTCTCCCAAGCAGCCCCGGTGGGCCCTATGTTACAGGCGGCATGTTAATCTCTTGCTATTTGCCCCTTTGGCATCATGCATCACCAATGTGCAGGGCCAGCACTCTGCGCTGATCCCTTTAGCGCGCATGCATGCGTGCGCACACACACACACACACACACACACACACACACACACACACACACACACACACACACACACACACAAGGGTAAAGATAAACCTCCGTGGTTCTCAGCGGAGTCCAAAGTCTTTTAAACTCGCTCCTCCTGATGGATATCGGCAGGCTAATTCAGGCGCCTGCTTCTCTAATGGGCTCAGCTGTGTGTGTCGAGCCGTGGCATCCGTCCGGAGTGTGCAGGGAGAGGCTGTACGGCCCTCTACCACTAGCCTGGTGTAACAGACCCACGATGCACTTGGTGAACAGGGTCTGGCCATGCTCCATTGGGCAGTGTTAACGGTCGCCGCCTCTTACTGGGCGCAGTACTGGTTAAATGTTTTTTAAACTTGACAGCCTTTAACGATTCAGCGTTGTATCGCCTCATCTAGCTCTACCACTATTTAGTAACGCGCTGGACTTCAACGTCATCTCACTAACCCACCCTGATTGGTCCGCCAGCAGGCTGGCTGTGAAAACACTAAAGCAAACAGGGTTTCCAGACTATAATGTCAGCTAAAATATTGATGCGGAGCCAGGCCGAGAGGAGGGTCGCAGGCAGCAAGAGGGACTACCAGTAGGATGGCTAAGAGGCCGTGCTGGGAGTTATGGATTGATGGAGGGAGGCAGGGAGGGTTATGCAATCCATAGAGGCCTCTGCCCGCTGCTGGAGCCAGAGCTATTCTGGCGCTCTGTAATCCTCGTGTCCCGCGGCTTTGAATGGCCGCTAATCCCTGGTCTGGGACAGCCGCGCACCACCGCACCGCATCAGGCCTGGCCTGGCCGACGGATGAGGTTTGGGGTGGAGAGGGAGGGAGGGAGGGATGAAGGTGGGGGACAGGTCAGTCTTTAACTTTTTCTACGCAGTGGCCGGTCGCTTTCCTTCTCTTGTTGCTGCTCTGGTAGCTACAATAACGCGCTTGCTAGCCAGGCACGTCAGCTGTCGACACGTGTGGAGCAGTGTGTTCAGTGTAGTACATAGAATTAGTGTGTACTGTAGCACCACACAATGTCTACTTACTATGTAGTACTAAGTGCGCTACATTAAGGCCAGCCAGAGGGATTTTCATATAATTTGCCTGCTGGAGGTAGTTGGACGTGAATAAATGTATTATGTCATTTTGAATGAGCTCACTAGTTCACTAGCTACTAGCATGTGTTTTCAATGCTTTCACTTAGTGCATTACAGGCCTATTTATAGTGCAGCTCCCAGCAGCAGTAGTGGAAATCTCAGCATGCCTATTGGAGCCAACATGCCCCCCCCCCCCCTCCCCTCCATGTCTCCAGGCTGATGTCAACGTCCAGGTGGCCACTGAAGGTGTCGAAGGAGCGAGTGCAGATGTACCGGGCCAGGCAGAACCGCTACCTGGCCGCGGCCTCCGTCGCCGACGGCGACCACGAGCCCGAGGTGGACCCGTACGCCTTCGAGGAGGGCGACGTCAAGTTCACCTTCTCCAACAAGAAGGACAAGGCGTGCGGCGAGCCGGGCAAGAAACACAAGGTGAGTGTGCGCTCTCAAAGACGCGCGCCTTGAGTTTATGATCACCCCCCCCCCCCCTCTCCTTCACCCCCAAACGGCGTTAAAGGTATCGTAAGTCATTCCCTCCCTCAGAAGGGAAGGGGTAGAGACGAGCGCCATTTAGCACGCTGGTGCGGCATTTCTATTACTGTGTGTAATTAAAATTTCAAGCCGCCCGGCACGGACTAAATGTGCTAATTTATTTATTAAAACAGATAAGCCTCTCTTTGGCTGCTCTTGTCACTTTGGCTCCGTCCCTTGAGTCTTGTCCGAATAACGGGAGAGAGCTTAAGTTGACATGCGGGGGGAGGGGCTAGGGGGAGGGGGGAGGGGCTAGCCCATCTTCCGTTTCCCTGTTCTTTGTATGTACACCCAATGAGCATTGCTTAGCTGTGCCTGTGGGGGCTCTGCCTCTCTTTACAAACCTGTTAGCTATATATCGCCCCCTAAGGGTTCGTGCATCCCCTGAGGGGAGAACCCAAGTGCAATCCCAAGCGGGCGTCATTTTCTTGCGGTCTTCGGCCGTTGTCTGCGACAGTATGTGGGAGGTGGTGGTTGTGTTTCCACTTCCCGCTGTCCTGCTAACCTCGTAACGGACCTCAGCTCCGTTTCGCTCCATGTCGACGATGCTTCAGCGCGAGAGCCTCGTTTCACACACCTCTGAGTGCAAGCCACTCAAGCCTGTTGCGGTGATCAAACTTCAAAAGCGGGATTATTAATACTTGCTCCCGATTCGCTCAAATGTTGACTCGCTTCCAAGGCGCTTTGTTAGCATCGCAAGAAGAAAACCACACAGCCACACTGTCATCGGGTGGCCGGGCCCACATTCTGCGGTCTCGAGGAGGTGGTGTGTCACGACCTACTAATTAAGTGGCTGGCCTGTGGATGGAAATAGCTCTAGATGGATGGGGGAAGGAGGGAGGGAGGGTGTGAGTGAGAGGGACAGACAGGGAGTTCTTTGTGCGGGGAAGTCTCAGTTAGGATGATGGCAACACCAAGCTGCGTGGATATGCAGATAGGTAGGTACAGTATGTACTGTATTTGTACTGCATGTACAAAGGCTTGTGGTGTGTGTGTGTGTGTGTGACACCCACACACAGTTTGTTGGTGTAGGTGACACACTGCCACCTGTTGGCTTTGGACTGGGTGCAGATGTTTGAGGCGCTGTGCGTTGGTCCTTTTGTATAAGGGAAGCAGATTAAAGCCCGCTGCACTGGCAGGAACGCCCCGGAGCGTAATGAAATCAATGACTAGAACATAGCATTCCCATTCCCCAGCTACTGACGCACAGTGTGTGCAGTACACTGTGTCCGCATGACCCATGCCCTAGAGGACACACGCACGTGCATTGAGAAGAGCCACCATCGCAGATGTGCGGTTGTGGTAGCCTAAGAGAACGCTATTCGGATTGCGATGTTTGTCCTGATGATGTACACTGGAAATCTTATTCTCTCTGTCTCTCCCTCTCTCTCTCTCTCTCCCATTCTCTCTGTCTCTCTGTGTGTGTGCTATCATCTTTCTGTCATTGCTTTAAGGGTGCCAAAAATAGTTCTCCTTGGAGAGAGCAGCCTCCAGGCACCTGCATAATTCTCCTGAGCAGGGTGGCGTTCCGGCTGTTTGTTTGTTTGTTTGGACGTGTGTCGCGTTAGCGGGACCACTGGTCCTCTGTGCAACATCCTTGTTAGCCTGTGTCCCGCTCGGGCGCATTATTTGACAAATGCGTATGTTTGACCTTTTATCCCATACGTGGATGTGATTGCTGCGGTTGGGAAGTGGCGTGATTGCTGCTCTTTATCGTCTGACGGTTTCTTTTGTAAAGGTTTATATGGCTGGCCCATCTAGTTTAAGTGGTGATATTCGAGGATGCTATTAAGATACAGAAAAATGCATGAAACATGACACCCGAAATATTGGAGATTTATTTGAAAGACATTTTAAAACATTTTCTTCTGACAAAGAAATAACAAATTGCTACCATTGACGACTTTGTAGCCACATAGTAGTTTTTTTATTTTATGCAATATAAACAAAAAAAAAAAAACGATTTAACTTAAGCTAGGGCTGTCGCGGTGAAGAAAATGTCCTTGCGGTGATTAAGGGTGCCCCAATACCGCGGTCTGCGGTATTATCGCCATTATTTTATTTTTGTTTAGAATGGTATGAAGTTTGTTGCGCAGAGCTTCCGAAATAGTGTGATTCTGGGTCATTTATAGACAACGTGATCTCAGTCCGTGGTGAGACAATTGTGCAACATCATAGGCTTTCTACCTGTTTAGTAGGCCTACTGGTAATCACGTGTAACTTTGTTGTTAGGTGTGTGTGTTGGGCCAAAATATCAGATGGGAAATATGACTAATTAATTATTAAATAAAGCATATTAAATAGCGCATGATCAAAATCCTATGGCGCACCAAGCGTAGCCTACACCGCCTTGATTTAGGTAGCATGTAGACAGAAAGACGTGATGCGGTGATGGCACAGTTTCGGTTTAACAACCTGAAAGATTAGAGGACAACATATTCCATTTTCCACACGAAATGCAGATATGTCCCAAAAGAATCACTCGAGTGTGTCTGAGATGCACGATGCGCTTCCCAGACTAAGTACAGCACGTTCCTAAACTGTAGTACTGTAGTAAAGTGCTGTAAAGCGTAACATCTGAGTGCCGTAAATTAAAAAAAAAATTTAAAATACCGTATTGGTCCAAATATAAGACGGTGTTTTTTTTTCTTTAAATGCGTTTCAAAAAGTCACGTCGTCTTCTGTTCGGGGTCTAGACAAATGGCGTACATTACTTGTAAGATAGTTTTTGCACTCATCCACCGTCCCTCGCTACTAGCAT
>JAODOY010000621.1:22060-32560 GCA_025399855.1 Forbesichthys papilliferus | reverse complement strand
TTTGCTTTGGCCTGTGTTTCCCCCCCCCCCCCCCCCCCCACCCCCACCCCCCACCCCAACTCGTTCTGCCCCCTTTTGCCTAATTTTGTCCAGGCATCTTGGTACCTATTGGTTAACAGGCTACAGACACTACTGGAACTGCACCTCAATTTCTACCATGTGTGACTGTGCACACAGTCTGCTTCTTGCTGGGTCAGTGGGAGTGGGGGGGGGGGGGGTGAATAAGGAAATGCTAATGGTAAGTTTCTAGAGCTGTAGGGCTCATTGTTTACAACCACAGGTGTTTATAAGAGCCATCGCTAGATATATCCTAATCACCCCTCTGAATTATTGACTTGTCTGGGATTTAAAATGGCCATTTAAAATGAATGGCTTTTAGACTTTTAGTCTTGAATGGTAAATGCTGTCGTGATGTGACTGACCAGGTATGGTCGTAACAGTTCAGGCCCCACTGCAGGTATTTTCTCTGACTTCTGGGCCGATGCTGTGCTAGCTTGTTAGTGCTACTAGCAGGCAAACAGCAGGCCCAGCCCTTGGCAGCACGCTGCTAGCCATGCAATCAGTGTGAGGCTGGTGAGTGTGCTTGGTAATTTGTGAGTAACACAGGGAGAGGAATGAGAAGCGGTCTGTGTTGCAATGGAGTAGCCGCGACACGTGATTAATAACTAATGAACCTGGTTCAGCAAAATATGAAATGGCAAGGCGGCAGTTCTGAGACGGCGGGGAGGGGGTTGTTTGTAATACTCACTAGTTAGTTTTTGTTGACGGTATATTTATGTAGGCCAGACATGGCCATCGGACATGCCATAAGGGCGTGTGGCATAATTCATATTGAAGATTAACATTTAACCATGACATACTGAAGTCAAAGCAGTCACGCATGTCCTAGGAGGGAATCAGTGGGCCACTGTTGTACTTGAACCTATAGGTGGCGCTGGAGCACCGGTGGCTTTCTTCACCTGCGGCTTCATCCTAGTCAAATGTCACTCAAGTTGTTAGCACCTGGATCCCCTGAGGTGCCTTCATTGGGTTCTGGTCGCGTAGTGGCCCGGATCATCAATCATGACACGCTCCTTGACTGAAGCTTTTCCATGTAATATTTTCACATCTCGCTTGAATAATGTAGGAAACGTTGATGTCGAGGAGTGCTTGTATCGATGGAAGCAGTGGTTGTATACTGTTAAAGGTACACTCCTTGATGTGTGTTTTGGTATTACACATCGTTGAAACAAATGTTGGAGGGGGGGGGGGTTGGGATTCAATCTCAGGACAGTCCGCACCCCTCCACCACTCTTGAGTGGCTGACATTTCTCTACAACTCAGTCATGCTTTCCCTACTTCTCCCCCTGCAGACACGGTTGTGTTGCTCACATAACCAGTGAACCCTAAGGAGGATGTGTTTTCCTAACACAATCGAGGATTGTACTTTAAAATGAACCCCCCCCCCCCTTAAATTAACATTCTAGAATATATTATCCATCGAGACAGAAAAGATGTATTGATGCCTTTGTACAGAACGTAAGGATTCAGTCAGATAAAGTGGTTATGCATAGTACGACTCCACTTCATATAGTTTATAACTGGGTTTGCCGTAACGTTGTGGGGATTGCAAATGCTCTTATGAAACACTTTCACCACCTGAGTTCAACAGCTTTTCTTCTCCCAAAGCATCTAGCAACAGATTGTGACAATTTACTCATGAATCAGAAACTAATCCTTGGAACAGTATGTGTGTGTGTGGGGGGGAAGGGGGGTAGGAATTTTGGGTAACAATCTCAATGATTCACCTGTGACGTTTATTGTGATTTATTTATTTGTTTTAAATAGTATTTAGCTTTTTTTTTTGAGCAACATATTTTGTTACCATGCACGGCGAGCCTTGCATGATAGGATCTGTAAAGGGATTACGAGCAACGCATCGCTGTGCTTATTTTTCAATTTTTCAATATAACACCCCCCCATGTTAATTGTGTAATACTACCTGAATTATATTGATTTCATAGGCTAGCACCAAAAAGTTTTAATTTGTTTTATTTACTGCATTAAAGAGGTAAAATGTGAATAGGTGTTTTTTTTTTATTTACAACGATAACAACTGATGTAATAAATATACTTTATAAGTTAATATTCAGGTTTTCAATGTCTACACAAAGCTGATATTCCTGGAACTTCAACAAAAATCTGCTCAATATCAAGAGTCCTGTGCTGCAACCAAAGTACAGTCTGCCAAGAAGTATTAGAACAGCATGGCTATGGTCTGGTAATAGACTTGGGTAGTCTAAACTGTTCATTTAACACCCCTTGGTTAAGTAGCCAACTTTTTTATTTATAAAATGTGTTTTGTGTCATTGTCTTACTGCATGATCAAATTCCTCATTTTGCTGACGTCTGAATTGATCCTGCTACCTACCAGCTTATTAGGCTACTCTGCATATTTTCCACACAATTAGCTTTCCATCACGATGGTAGAGGTTTATCTTGTGCATCAGTCAATAAAAATGATTGTACTTTGAAGATGAGCAATTACCAGATTCTTAATACTGACTAGTGATGTGCATCTTGCGAGTCTTATTCTAATATCATCTACATTACTATGCTCTACTCAGTGCACCAGTGTGGAGCTTGTTTTCTGTCATCAACTGCAGTTGTTTTAATTGGTCAACTCGCTCAGGCTATGCTTGTGCAATGTCTGTGGCCAATTTCCCTTTTTTCTAAGCTTTACAATGGCTTTTCACCCAAAGACAACTCTGGTATTCATGTAGGTTTGTCCTTGATTACACAAATATGGTTTCCCCAAGTAGAACCCTTGGCTAAAACCAATAGACAATACGGTAACTATTGTTTAACCATTCAAACAGAATACAACATGGGTAAAAAACAAGTTACATAATAACAATACTTTTGCTCGCCTAAAAATTGGGTGGTCTGATTTCTAAATTGTTTAGCAGCTCTAGATAAAAATACCAGGAGATAAAATCTTCAATTGTGTGTTGTGGTCTCATCTACATCTTTTGATTTCAAATTGGATTGTGTCCAGTGTATTGCAACAAAAAAAAAGGAAATGGTCTTGCTGTTACCTCATTTTGGAGGAGACTGAATCTTTATGAACTAGCGAAATAATTGAAACTTAAACCATATTATAGTATACTATTAGTATACACTACAGTGTTGACGACAGTGTAAAATGTTAATGTTTGTATTGGTTTTAATACTGTATGTCAGACGACTCCTACATAAATACTATACATGCTGTGCCCAGACAAATAGTTGACATTGTATTTACGTCATGAAAGCGTGTTTGCTCCACCATACACACAGTTGCTGCAGTGATTCCAAAGCACTGCCATAGAGGTAATGTATCATGTGAGGCCTTTTCTGGTAGCTTTGCAATAGCTGCTGCTGTGCCAGATCGCTGCCATGTCTCTTTCCTGATGCGTCACTGCGCTGAAATCCAGCATCTTCAACCGAGGCAGGGCAGATATCACACGACTCCTAAATGCAAGGAAACCACGTGTCTACTTGTAGTCTCGTCCTCCGTGTCATCGTCACATATTAGGAAGTGTTAGAAAATGCCCTGTTTCTCTCAACTTCCTTTGATAACCAGTGACCCTGCACGTTTGCTTCTGATGTGAACATTGGGAAAATATTGGTTGTGAATCCATCACTAACAATTCAGTATCGATAATTCTCGTGTGTGTGTTGCTCAGGGTGAGTAATGCCCCATCACGGCTATTGCAGCTCCATAGCTTGCTCTTTGGCTCCCAATCTCCATCCCTCCCTCCCACACACGGCAAAAACTATATCCAACTCAATGTAATAAACTTGTTTTTAGATAAAAATCTGGTTGGACTTGTTTCTATTACATTTTTTTTTGGTCAAATTTGCGTAAGTGGAATTGACCTACTGCAATGGCAGCCAAATGTAGGCTACTAGTTTTAAGCATGCAAGCTCATAACTAAAATGTTTACAGTTACACACAAACTTTGAACCAGTGTCAAACTGAACAATCCTATTTCAGTGTGAAAGAACCATCCATCAAGTCTGCTTACCTGTTGCCCACATGTTGGGCACTAGCTCACTATAGGGTTTCCTTAACTATAGCCCCTCTAGCTCACAATAAGGCGTCCTTACTTGTAGCCCCTCTAGCTCACTATAGGGCGTCCTTACCTGTAGCCCCTCTAGCTCACTATAGGGCGTCCTTACCTGTAGCCCCTCTAGCTCACTATAGGGCGTCCTTACCTGTAGCCCCTCTAGCTCACTATAGGGTTTCCTTACCTGTAGCCCCTCTAGCTCACAATAGGGCGTCCTTACCTGTAGCCCCTCTAGCTCACTATAGGGCGTTCTTACCTGTAGCCCCTCTAGCTCACTATAGGGTTTCCTTACCTATAGCCCCTCTAGCTCACAATAGGGCGTCCTTACCTGTAGCCCCTCTCGCTCACTATAGGGTTTCCATGTAATGTGATGGTTTGCAGGAAGGGCAGCACTCCCAATGGATTCACTTCTATCAGGTTGCTGATGCAGTTACTATGGAGATACAACACACGCAGCTCGCGCAGCTCCGACAGCACCTGATGACAAACACACCATGGCATGTTATCAATGGCTCAAATCTCTGTGATACATTGATGTGTGGATTAAGATTCATGTGCGAAGAAATCTTGTTTATGATACGACTGAAAAGAAAATTGCCATCTATCCATCTTCTCCCGCTTATCCGGAGTGGGGTCGCAGGAGCAACAGCTCCAGCAAGGGACCCCAAACTTCCCTTTCATGAGCCACATTAGCAAGCTCTGACTGGGGGATCCCGAGACGTTCCCAGGCCAGTTTGGAGATATAATCTCTCTACCTGGTCCTGGGTCTTTCCCGAGGCCTCCTCCCAGCCGGACGTGCCTGGAACACCTCCCAAGGGAGGTGTCCTGGGAGGCATCCTTACTAGATGCCCGTACCACCTCAACTATCTCCTTTATATGCAAAGGAGCAGCGGCTCTACTCCGAGTTCCTCATGGATAGCCGAGCTTCTTACCCTATCTCTAAGGGAGAAGCCAGCCACCCTCCTGAGAAACCCGATATAGGCCGCTTGTACCCATGATCTTGTTCTTTCGGTCATGACACACCCTTCATGACCATAGGTGAGGGTAGGAACTAAACTTGCTCGGTAGTTAGCGAGATTTGCCTTCTGGCTCAGCTCTCTTTTCTTCACAACGGCGCGGTAAAGCGATTGCAATACCGCTCCCGCGGCTCCGATTCTCCGGCCAATCTCCCGCTCCAATGTCCCCTCACTCGCGAACAAGACCCTGAGGTACTTGAACTCCTTCACTTGGGGTAAGGACTCATTCCCCACCCGGAGCAGGCACTCCATCGGTTTCCTGCTGAGATTAGATGAATGTGTGTGTAAATGGGTGAATGTGAGACAATCCTGTACAGCCCTTTGAGTGGCCGGAACTTCGAAAGGTTAGAAAAGCAATATTTAAATGCAGTATATTACATTCATTAAAATAATATGCATACTGTACTAAACACCAGTGTTTGAACAGTGATCTGATCATTTTGTTTGTTTGTTCCGTTCCATTTTTTTTTTTTTTACAAAAGAGCTGTCTGGGATGCTATACTTTTACTTACACAGCATGCCTGTATCAAAAATTAAAAATATAACATAAAGATATAATAAAAATTACAAGCATGCACGTAATCACGATGTAAACATGCATACAACAAGTCAAATCAATAAATCCTACTGGGTCGATGTGTGCAATGCTGTTGAACGAGAGGTCCAGCCAGGCCAGTTGAGAAGGCTCGGCCAGGATGCGTGTGATGGCGTTGTGGAGGTGGGTCAGATCATCAATGAGGTTGTTACTGAGACGCAGTGAGCGGCTTATGTACTTTTTCTCAGAGGTCCTCTGCAGAGGCCGCAGTCCTTCTGTGGGCTTCTCTGTGAATGCATCTTACAACAACAAGCAAATCGATCATTTGAATAAAATGTATAATTCAAATTAATAATAATAACTAATTCTCTTATTCTGTACTGAATCACACTCTACTCTCTTTACCAACATTTGACCAGTGCCAGTGTAGGTATCTCAAGGGCAGCAATACAATAGTATTGTATCCTAGTACAAGTGACTTGTCAATGCTGTCATTGCATTGTGTTTGGGGTTAAAGGCTTATTGAAATAAGGTTAGAAGGTATTTTAACAAGATAATAAATAACAAATATAAATATCAATATTCATTGCATATATCATACACAATGCTGTCAGGATGCATCTAAATGTGTCGTTCTCATAAATATTAACATTTCCGTGAAATGGAAATAAACCTGGTTAAAGCTGATAGCCTACCTGTACTTGATAATGCGATGTTTCTGAATGAATAGTCAACTGGAAGGCCATACATTGTCCTGTCTTGCCGTAATAAAAAATAAAATAATCGGAATGGTATAAAATATAAAAGGCACGCTAGATAAAGACAAATAACATTTTGAACAAGCTTTAGACTAACCCAAATTTCATAAAATGTGTTAAAGTTAATTGTGTAGGTTTTTTTAATTCTAATCCATTCCAACACAAACACATCCGCGTGTTTACCTAGCGTACAACAGTCAGGCTATCTGTTACAATACTACATTAAAATGTGACCATAGATTTGCCAACTGTTGTATTATTTTATAATAATATACTCGTTAGTTGTATGCAAAAATCAACACTGTCAATTAGATTTACGTCGTACGTAATGTACACGCTCAATGCACGTTGACACCAGATCGTCCTTGCGAGCATAAACCGGAACGTAAACAACTTTGTCTCCATGCTAACGAAGCTAGATCGTATGGGAAATGTAGGCACCGCGGCAATGCCCATGTTTATCTCATGAACACTATTTATTGATATATCTGTAAAAACATATAACGGATTAGGTTAAAAAACAAATTAACATTTACGTATGTAGCACACGTGCAAATGGACAATCAAAACAAATGGGACGTTTGTAGTTTGACTTTGCGTGCGCTACGTAACAGAGTTGCGTGTACGCAGGTACGCCATTGCGAAAGTGAACAGACGTCACGACCATTTAGCCAATCAGAATCCTACAATTCTTTCAAACGCAGAGGTTTGAATATGGATTTGGAGGTTAGAAGGTATTTCTCAGTTCAGAAGACCTACTGGAGAAAACAGTATAAAGCTCTAACAGTATCTCGAAAACGAATTTAATCACAAACGTGTTTGTGTTGACTGTAAAATAAACAAATACAAATGTAACATCACGGGGGAAAAGTTAACGCTTCTTTTTTCTCATTTTATGTATGCATTTTTATCGAATGGTAGATTTTTTGATCCGAAGTTTCTCTGCTCTCAAACAACCGTCGCAATGGACACTACTAACATGGGCGTTAAAGCTTTGCTCAACTGGGTAGGTTACTGACACTATATGCGAAAACCATGATACATTTAATTCGCAAACTTATTTATCATCTTATTTCATAGCTTAACAGCTTGAAATTGACCGATCGAGAGCTACACGTCGAGGACTTGCAAGATGGAATGTTCTTCGTTCAAGTCGTTCATAAACTGTAAGTACAGTAGGCCGATATTAGCAGCAGCATGTGTACATATTCGGTTTGTGTGAGCAACAGAGCGCAATGAAAAAATGTATTACACTATTTGGAATATTTGTTTTGTCTATCGTAGGAAAAGACAGGAGATTCAGCCCGTCAGTCAGTCCGTAGAGGAGCGGGCACAGTTTATCAACGACTTCTTGCAGCGTGAGTTGTTTTCATTTTGTATGCTAATCTTTTCTATTATTTTGTAATGCTTTTCTGCCTGTGACGATATGTGTCGTTGCATGGTAGGAGACTGTAAATTCAGTCCAAGCAAGGGATCCACCTTGTCATGGGGCAACATTAGAGATGGCATCAATCTCCCGATTGAAATATCGAAGGTATTTCCTAAGCAAATTGTGTTTGAATAGCATTATCAGAGTGTTGCTAGTTGTAGTCTAATGATATGTTATGGTCATCATAGGTGCTTTTGCTCCTTGTCTACCATGACATGATGAACGATCGTTGTACTCTAAACCAACTAGAATATGAGGCAGAGGTAAGTATTGTTTGTTGGCAAAAAAAGTAAAGGTATTTGTATAGCACAGCCATCTTTTTCCTAACTGCAATCGTTTTCTTCTTCTTCTGCTAGCTGGAGATTGCAACTCTTACGGATCATTTTGTGTTTGAGAGCGATGGCTGTGTGTTCCTCAGCGATAATGTTGAGGCCTATTTGCAGAGAAAATGTAAGAAAATGTAATCAAACTAAACCTCGCTTTGTTTTACTTTTGGCTGTGACTTAACACCTTGGTGTTGAAACTGACTTCTTGACCCGCTTTTGTCCTTCCAACAGATTTGTCTTGTCCGACGATCAAAAGTGAGGATGGAACCGTCTCTTCCCGCTCTTCGTCCAGCATGTCATCCATCCCTGACTTCTCAGACGATTCTCCTGTCTTCCGTCGCTCTCAGAAAGTGCAGTTTGTGGGCCTGCAAACTGTGACTTCTCCAGTCCGGTATTACAAGGCTTGTCTACAACACTTACCGTTACCGTATTATGCATATGTATATAGTCAGCACTATACCTACTATATGGTGATGCAATATTCTAAGAATTCCTGCTACTGTGACATTCACCTTAAAAAAAAAAAAACAACACAATGTAAATGGGAAGTCAAGTCAGTGTTGTGTAACCCTTTGCAGTAAGAGAACATTAGAGAATTCTCTTATGTAAAGGTAAAGCTGCCTTTATTGTCACATACATGTAGCGAAATTCATCCTCTGCATTTAACCCATCCCTCAAGGGAGCAGTGGGCAGCTGCTGTGCAACCGGTGGGCAGAGCCCGTGGACCAACTCCAGTTAGGAGCCAGTGTCACTGGTCACATGACATTGACTGGAGAGTTAACCTAACTTATTATACAGCCATTGCTGCTTATCTTACAGTCCCCTCTGTCTCTGCCCCTGCAGAGGCTCTCCTCTGCAAAACATCATGAACACGCCCCAGTTCCAGATGAGAAGGATGCAGCGACAGATGGTCCAGGAGCGGGAGTACAGGGACGGGCTTGAAGCGGAGCTGGCCTGCAAGCTATCGCTCATCGCACAAAGAGGTGAGGCGCCGCTGGCCCGGGAACAACAACTGAATAGCTGAATTATGTCTACAGTTAGGCTGTGGGTTCAGGAACATAAAGTGGCGAACACAGCTCACAGCCATGTTCCTTGGCTTTGCAGTTCATTTCAATGTGTGAACATACTCCGTCAGAAGCTCTGCAGCTTCTGACGGAGTATGTTTTGATTTGAGCTAGAAGTTAGTAAGCGTTCTTGAGAATGACTTACCCTGTCTTAAATTAATGTCTGGTATTTTGTATCTGCCTGTCAATGGCGGTGTGAATTATGTCATGGCAGAAAATAAATCTATTTTGTTTATATAGCACATTTAGTCAACACATCCATTCATGCACACACACTATACACACACACTAGTAGTGTTCTACTCAATTAGTAGATTTTCTTTTAAAATACTAGATTTTCTTTTCCCAGGTGTTGACTTTGGTACAACCAGAGCCATGTAAAGGGAGAGTTGCATCATCTCCGTTCACTCCTATGGACCGTTTTTTCACAGCAACAGAGCCTCAAAATAGTTCCCAAAAGTGCCCTATAAATGATATTTTAAATGTAAAACGGTGCATTTATTCACTACTTATTACCAAAAAAATGTGTCTGTCACCACCTGAACTACTCTGCAATAAGTTATGCCTCTCCATGAGACCTTTAAAATGTTGAACGTCCCTTGGCGTAACTGTTCTTTCCATGGCTCTGGATACAACTAGTTTGGACAAGAACGTTTTTCTAATGTGTGTCTCTCTGCAGAATCCTGCATCAGCCAGCTACAGTACCGCCTGGATAAGATGAAGGCAGAGCAAGGGGACCAGGAGCACGTTGCCATGGAGCAATTTCAGGAGCTGGAGACCAAGAACAACTCGTAAGAACTTTAAGTAGTCTCTCAACCAAAGATACTGGAATAATAACAAGATGGTGCACTGTAGTAATAATAATAATATCATATTTATTTATTAGGGCTGCACGATTCTGGATAAAATGAGAATCCCGATTTTCTTGCTTAGAATTGAGATCACGCCTTTCTCCCCAAGGTTACAAAGTCGTCTTCATGAGCTGTTGAAACTTAACCAAGACCTGAAGTGTAACACCTCCCATATGGAGCATAAACTTGATGAGCTGACGGAAGAGAATGGAACACTCTCTGTACAAGTAAGGCACATGGATGCAGACATCTGCGAGTAGTCCACTAGTACATCTAATACAACACTGTGCCTAGCGTAGAATATACCTATCCTAAGCCCCGCCCCTTTCACGTGTCCAACCTTGTTACTGTAACACTAGTACATCTAATACAACACTGTGCCTAGCGTAGAATATACCTATCCTAAGCCCCGCCCCTTTCACGTGTCCAA
>JAODOY010000621.1:4131-20307 GCA_025399855.1 Forbesichthys papilliferus | reverse complement strand
ACACTCTCCAGAGTGAGTTGTCTATTGTTAATGCTGCATCAGAAGATAAAGACAAACAACTCAACAGACTCAGAGAGGATGTGGCTGTTCAGGAAGAAACTGTTAGAGAAGCCAAACAACTTATTAAAGCCAAAGAAGAAATGCAGGCTAAGTTAGAGAAGGAAGGTATTCACTTGGAAGAGGTCCGTCAGCGTGAGCTACATGATCTGAAAGGGCAGGTAGAAAGCCTTAACATCTCACTTAAAAAAGCTGAAGAACAATTTCATGTGAAGCATGACCTGTTGACCAATAAACAACGTGAGAGTAATATGCAGAGGGAGGCACTGGAGGAACAGATGTCTGCCTCTCAAGATAAGGTGAGGAAACTGACTGAGGAGCTCAGGGCCAAAGAAGAACAGCTGGTCCTTCTGAAGGAGGAGAACTTAAAACAATCTGAAACACAACAGGGTGAGATTGAAAACCTCAAAAAACGTGTTGAAGACTTGAATGAGATTCAGAAAATGGCAAAAGATCATGCTCAAGCTAAGGAGGATCTGTTGGCTAAGAGCGAAGATGAAAACCGTCGACAGAGAGAGGCTCTTGAGGCAGTGCAGAGAGACTTTGGCAGGGAAAAAGAAGCTCTTGTTCAGGAGAACGCTGCTCTGGTGGGCAGGTTGTTTGAGGCAGAGCAGAATCAGACAATTCTTCAGAAACAACTGGAGTTAATGGGCTCTGAGAAGGACAGGCTTCAGCAGGGCATGGAGAGAGACGGTAAAGTCTCCCTTAAGCTGGAGATGGCACTGCGGCAGGAGTTGTCTTCTCTCAAAATGGCGAATGAGAAGCTATTGGAGAACGACGGGCATGAGCTGGAGGGACTGCAGAAACAGCTCACTGGCAAAACGGAGGCTGCTGAACATTACAAAGCTCAGGTTGGACTGAATTTTAAATTAATTTATATAAACAGAAATGGCTATTTGAACGCTTGCAGTAAATATTTCAAGGGAAACATCTAAATTCATGTGTGTTGTGCCATGGCAGATGGAGAAGGCAGCAAGCCATTACAATTCCAAGAAGCAACTTCTGCAAGAAAGCGAAGAGCAGGCGGTTGAGCTGCAGCGATCCCTGGACCTGAAGGGACACGAACTAACGGCTGCCACCACTGAGGTGTCCCTGCTGCAGCTCGAGCTGCAGAAAGCTTGTTGCACTGAGAGAGACCTTAAGACCAGGGTGGCCAGCTTGGAAGCACAGGTTGGTCCTGTGTTTAAAACAGATTCACAGCGGTACACTATAGTATGTTGTGGTTAAAAGAGTATACATTTGTAAACTGCTGTTTTGTTAGCAGTGCTATCACGTTAACGTGTATGTGTATGGACATTGGATAAGTACTATGCCTTGACATGTTTTGTGTGTTTTGTCCTACTTTCTGCTTCCGTCGATGCGTTGTTTGGCCCCCAGCTGGCGTTTGCTGACCGTAACCTCCGTGAGCAGAGCAGGATCCGAGGTACGGCGATTGAGACTGTTCACCACCACGACGCTGGCAAACAGGCCACGCTTACTGCCCAGGCAACGGTGGGGAAGCCAGAGCTCTGCACTGATAGTTTCGAACACAGCAGTCTGGACAACTCTCTGAACGTTACAAGGTAGGACATAACTTCTTTTTTTTTTTTTTATTATAAGCGCTGGCCTGGGCGTTTATCATGTAGTAAAAAAGCAGCTGAAACGGTTGTTACAATTGTTATGGGAAACACTCGGGTCTCACTGCGCTACTTGTGATTTGTTAACTGTCAAAAAAGTGGGTGACAAAGGGGTAGTTTTCTTCTGAGAAGCGTTTTTAAAACACGGTCTGCTCCATGAGGTTATATTGTAAAAGAAAGAGGCCGGCGGCTTCCAAAAAGACATTACGTCTAAGGCAACCAACAGAATAATATGAAGCGGAATTCTAGGCTACAACAAACTCAAAAACTAGCCCTTCTAAACAGTAGTGATAACGCAGCATCTACGTATACTGCATGACCCATGCATTCCTATGAGCATGCTGCGGTGAAGTACACCAAAATGAATGCATCTGTACCGTGATGTTGCCATCTCTCCACGTGTGTAGAAGACAACTGGCACCAGAGGAGTCCAGCACCCCGATGGTTCGTAGCTCTGAGCGCCTGGCAGCCAAACGTCACGCTCTGGAGGCCGAGTCCCTGGAGTCTCTGTACTTCACGCCAATGAACCACAGACAACTCAAAAGGTTTGCGCTTTTGCACTGTATTTATTTATTCATGCTGTATTTATTACTGTTTCTTATTTGTTAATATTTTAAATGCTTTTACCTGTTCCAATGGTAGAACCTGTATGGATTCAGACAAGAGGAACCCAAGCTCGTCTGTCAAACGGCGCAGGACCACACAGGTTATCAACATCACCATGACCAAGGTGATGTTTTTACTATTTTTTATATATATATATATATATATATATATATATATATACACACATGTATACATACACACACAAATGTAGACAGTATTGGACAATTATTGCCTCAGAACTCTTCTAACACATTCTTTGATAATGTATTATAATGTCTGGATATGCATGTTGTATTGAGTTTGTAATGACTAAATAGTGCATGCCCGTGTTGTGTGAACCCAGCCTATGAAGAACCCTACCTGCAGTGTTTAAATCAAGGAGTTGACAAGCATTTAGTGGTTAAAGGGTTAGTGTGTGTGTATATAGTGTAAAGGAGGTCACATAGGCCACATGATTATATCCACACTAGAGATGAAATGATATTAATATCACGATAATCATAACCAAAAGAAAAAAAAAAGGTACTGACAGAAATAACCTAATTTGTACAGGTAACATAATAAGCCTAATTAAATTACAAATAAATGTTTTATCTGCTCAGTCCCCCATCTCTACTAATTTCTTATGTTACAAATTGCACTGGGCAGTTCCATTATGTATAATTGTATGTATGCACGCACGCACAAATACCCTACCTTTTATGACAAGTGACAACATATTCAGGGGGGAAACACAGTTACATGCAGTAGCCTAGATTGGGCTATATTAGGTAGTTTCGCAGAGCCAGCCTTTACTTTTACTGTGACGTAGTGCTAATTGATGGAAGAGGCTGACTTTGACAACACTGTCTGCTCAATTGAATACGCTGGACCCACAAACCTGGGTTACATACTAAGCAGTAATCAAACGCGGTTTTAATTAACATTAATGTTTTGAACGGTAATACTAACCGTTTGGAATTTCACTGTGGTTTATAGTGAAATCGGTAATTGTTAAATTCCTAATCTACACACCTCTTAAATTATGCTGATATTTTTACTAAAAGTTGTTCCTTTGAACTGATTTTATGTGGAGACGTAAATTGCAATATTGGATGTTTGGACCAAACTTGACCCTCGTTCCTCATAGAAGACCCCAGGGCCAGAGATGGAGTCCAGGGCTGACGACAGCTTCTACAGCCTGGCCCCGGCCCGCTCCCAGCCAAACCTGACGGACAGGCCCGCGACCGCACGGCCTATCTCCATGGAGATCTTCGGCGCTCCCAGAATGGCCGGCGCTGTCAGCGACCAGCTGCTCGGGCTGCCCGGCTACAGGAGGAGCACAAACCTGGTCAACCCACGCTGTAAGTACTGCGGCCCAGGGGCCTCGTGTATCAACGGGTGTGCAGCGTCCGCGCTAAAAGATGGCGCTCTCTAAAAACTCAAAGATGTATGAAACCGTGCGCACGCACGCCAGTTCCTGCGCATATTTCCTTTATACGTCCCAATGAACGTGTAATTAAGGGTACGCGCACGAACCACTGAACCTGCTTTACCGCCTCCCATAAATAACTACAAATTATAATAAAGGCACCTAAGTCCTCTTCATCCGTTGCCTGTATCGCAATGGCTTATCCTGCTGCAAAACATGTAAGAAAATAATAGAAAAGAAAATGAACAGACGATAGACGTGTTGATCACAGAGGTGGAGGCAAGGAGGAATGGCATGTTTGGACGTTTGTCCTCCAGTATCAACAATAAAAGAGAGATGAGACGGCACATTGAAAGTATGGCAGGTAACAAGCTCACAGGTAAAAATGGTGGCTGTAATCATAGAAATACATTGTCAATACTATGGAAGAGAGATATTGTGGAATAATGAACATACAGTAAGTGATTCATTAGTACTTATTTAACTGGTTAAAAAGTAGGCCTATGTGCCGGTGCATGGATCTGTGTGTAATTGCCTCCTGTGCGTCATGGATGTCTGAGTTTCGGCAACAGCACAGATTCTTAAATAGACAATTGCAGCTCTCCATGGTTATCAGTAAGATATTTAATCTGTGGGAAGCAAGCCGGTGTTCGCACAATGTGGCTGTACAGTATGTAACAGTAGGCTACGCTGTGCAGTAGCCTACTTGGAAGTTACTCAAACTTCACTCTATGACACCTCAAGAATGCTCTAGTGATCAAGAGCCCTTGGGCTCCTTGCTAAGGCAATCGCTCTGTAATCCGGGGGAGCGAGTTTTGCATCCCGGGTGAGGACAGAGTCAGTCAAATATATTTATTTCCTAAATTGATTTGCACTCATTTTACAAAGTGTTTAACATGCACTATTAAGTAGCTTAGAAAATAAACAGTTGATAGCATTTTAACGTTTGCGTTTTGGACTTTCTGATGTTAAACATTAACTTCAACTGTGATCTAACATTTATGGTTTAGTCATCGGAAATAATGTTTTTTTTTTTTTTTAATGTATTGACAACGCCATGTTGCCTCATGGAAGTAGCCTAACTGGAGGACACATTTGGTGAGGTTTGGTACTTTTCAGTTTGAAACTATCACGTCAGAGTCAATCATGACTTTGCGGTGCGCGCCACGCATTCTCACGGCAGCTCTAGACTTTGCGCCACGGCCCGCACATTCCCACGTCACGATCACGCCGCTACTTCCTGAAGCAGTGGGTCTCAAACCTTTATGACCCATTGAGCATTAGTGTGCCACAGCAGCATATTGTGTGAAAAGCTAAACATTTAATTGTTCACTTCACCAGCGACAAGTACGTTTTGTGTTGGGTCGAGCGAAAATGAGCCCGACACCGGTGAGGACTGGATGAGAATCGCTGAGCTTCAGGCCAGGAATAAGACCTGCCTGCCACACCTGAAGAGCAGCTACCCTCTGGAGTCAAGGGTTAGTAATGGACACTCATTGCGTTTGCATGGACTTGAGTATCCCGGTTTTGATCAGGTTTTTAAGTATCCCGTTTATGTATTTGCGTATGTAAAGTCCATATCCCGATTTCAGAAACCGGGATAAGCCCTTATCCGGGATACTGTTCCATGTTTACTCCTTATCCCGGTTTCTGGTGGCTGCCAACTAACTGCGCAGGCACGCTTCAGCCAGCCGGACGTAACCATATGCCAATGGCAGTGTAAATATTCACTAGGTTTTGTAAAGGTATGCCTGTGTAAATGGAACGCTAGTTAATAACAGGATACTGTATATCATGTATGCCTGAGGCACACATGTGCAATACTCATGCTGTCACCTGTGAGGTGGATGGATTAGCTCGGCAAAAGAGAAGGGCTCACTAACACAGATTTGTGAACAATACTTGAGAGAAATAGGCCTTTTGTGTACATAGAGAAAGTATTAGATCTATATGAGTTCAGCTCATGATGAATGGGGGCAAAAACAATTGCTAATTACCATTAATCGCAGTTATTTATCGAGTCAAGTTGCCCACCAAGCACTTCCGGGAACTGTTTTGTGTCTCCATGAACCCTGTGACCGTTGAAAATGTTAAACTTCAGTTAGCACGACATTCTTCTCCGTGGCTCTGGTCTATATAATCTGTAACCTAGCAACCAGTTCAGCGTCCTGACGGTCCTTTTCCTCGTCTGTCTCGCCTCGTGCTCTAGCCCAGCCTCGGCCCCGCCTTCTGCATAACAGACGATGACCTCCGCCTGGGCGACCCCACCGACACCATCCGCCGTGCCTCCACCATGCCCAGCCAGCTCCACGACTCCCTGTCCTCCCACCGGCTGTCCCTCATGGTGGGTCAGGGGGTGTCTGCGGCCGGCGCACACCCTCATCGGCACTCGCTGATGCCCGGTCAGATCCCCACCCTGCCCCCTCGACTGCACAGCCCCAGAGGCTCCAAGCGAGCTTTGGCCGCACAGGTGCAGACGGTTGCATCCCCTGAGGTTTGTGCTGGGGTCAACGTCAAACTGTGTGCGAGGGCGTTTTACTAGAGGACAGGCAGAATTAAATCACTGTGTATACATGCTGGCCCATCCGGTCTATACACATTGTCACTTACTCCTTTTATAGGGGTCTTGCATTCATCAGAACTTTAGTGTTTAGGGCCTTTTAAAGGTGCTCTGTGTGATTATGTTTTACATTTTATATAGGGGTGTAAGAAAACATAGATATTTAGTTACCACACATTAGCATTGCTATAACTGTTTGTAATTAGCAAATCGCAATATATCACCCTGCTTACAGTATCACATCATATTCCCATATGTTGAATCGTGGCCCACTGGCCTCTGTATTGTGACAACGTATTGTATCGCCAGATTTTTAGAATACTTTAATATAGCAGCAATCAACTATTTCCAATGGAGTAATACCACCCTGAACAGAGAATGACGTCTCACTCTCTGTGCCTTGTGATCTGAGCTCCTCTCCTCTTTGTTTTCCATGAAGCATTTGTTTTTAGTCTGAGATTCTGGTGCTTTGTCTGCCACTAGGTGTCACACTACAATACATGGTTCCTTTTTAAGCCTGTTCAGTTATGGTCTGGATATAACTGACATTTACTCACTGCACTATATCTAAATCTGACAGACAAAAATGAAGGCCAGCTGCTTCGCCCTCCCTCATACACCCAGAAAAAAGAATATTGGACCTTCTGGCTCCCAGATTCACACTGCCCTCAGTCCAGTAAGTGTACTGTCAAACAGAAAAGCAACAGATATGATGAACTCAAACATTTAAAAATGAATAACTTCATTTTGTCATCTGAATTGTTTCTTGTCCCAGTGCTGCTTCTCAAGCTGTAATTAATATTCTACCATAAAGTGTTCACCTTGCTATGTGTCCCAGGTTCAGAATCGGGAGCCAGTGATGTTAGTTTTCGAGAACACGCCAAAGAAACGCGGCTACCTGCAGAGGGGGATGAACAAACTTCGCAACTCTGCCCGCAAATCCCCAGGCAAAGGTCTAAGGAAGCCACCTTCTGCTGAGGCCACTACTCAGAAGTCTTCTAGCAGCCTGCAGCCACGCACATCCCGTCCCATCGGGGGCCAATCTTCCAAGGATGGGAGTGGCAGGTCGCCCCACGTAGTGGATAACGCGTCCAGGAAGTCCACAAAGGCCGGCAGCACTGCTAAGTCTCCAGGCCTGACTGCCAGCGCTCGTAAGGTGAGAGAACAATAAACTTTTCTTTAACTTGATATACTGAAAGTATTCACTCATGTTCACTCATGAATAGCAGAAATACTGCAGCGATCAATACACAGGACACTTGACTTTCTCAGTAACCATCTGCAGTACAGTAATTTACTGCCCTGGGGTCTCATTCATGAAAGTGTGCGTAGAATTCACGCTACAATGTTGTGTATGAATAAAATGTGTATGTGCACAAAAATATTCCGATTTATTAAACGGTGCGCAAGCAAATCCCATGCCAGTTTTCCTTAAATCACTACCTACTTTAAATCTAGCGTTCGCGAACAAGCGTCTTGTCCCATCCAATTAACACCCACAATTGCCTATAAATGGGCACTGAAACTCCCTGAATAAATATTCATTGATGACTGCAATGATTGCAAAACCCAACAGAAACCTAACAGACGTAATTTCACCAAATCATCTAGAAATGTGTGGTTCGTGGGGAATTCGTTAATATTACATCTACAATTCTCTTCTATCCAACACCGACAAAAGGCACAAAGATGTTTATATGTATCCACCATATAGTTGAAAGTAACATGTAGGAAAAACACACCCGTGCATATAACCCCAATGTATTATTTTCCATAGATTCAGCCTAAAAGCAATGAATTCGATGTGGAACGTTCTGTAAGGGTGTCCAATCAATATCGTATTTGTTGTATATATCAATGTATGTGTATCAATTCAGTAGTTATTGTTAACACGTCGAAATGAATAAGGCCAACATTAAAACTAAAACACAAATAGATACAACTGGAAAACTTATATTCAGAACAGAACACACACACAAGGCAGTGAATTCTGGGGAAAGGGGGTGTGGCATAGTGTAGTCAAACCTTTTGAGAAAACAAGAGATATACTACAATGTCTTTTTTGCTCATTCAGCAAGCTGAAAAGAAAACATCTTACATTTTCTGATATAACGAATAATAAATGTTATTGTTTTACACATTGTTGGCTCTGCTGTCTCACTGTACATGCACCTCTTCATACGTCTGTTTAACAATTAGGCTTTTCTAATAGATAGCCTATATTTCATTCATAGTTTAGGTCTGGCGACATCCCTGCTGTGCGTGAGAGGTAGTACTTCGATCTGCTTTTCTAAATGTTATTAATTTCAAACATCTGAAGTTTCTTCCTTCTGCCATTGGAGTCGCAGTTTGACATTTTATAAACTTACTCATGGTTCAAAGAGTGCGTGGAGGGACCGCACATTCTCCTGTCAAGTTTGTTTTTTTACAGTTCACAACCTTTGCGTGCAAAGTGGCATACGCACGTTTCTAGCCCTGTTTTGTGGATACGCAACCTTTATAAATGAGACCCCAGGTCTTTAGACGTGGTCGATTCGTTTTTTTTTAACACTGTGCAATATTACTTTTCAACAAACAAAAGTTTACTTTTAGCTGCTGTGATTGTAGGCTTAAATTCTATGCAGACTTGCTGGATCTATCACTTGGCCCCTGTTTTGCATATAGACCTATGGTATGTGGATGGATGGGGTGACAGCAGGTACGAATGATTTTTGTAATTGTGTAATGGTAATTTCAGATTTGTTTTTCTTTACAGATTATAAACTCGAGGATGAAGTTCTGATTAGGATCTCATGTTTGATCTTGACTAATAAAGCACAAGTGCCCCGCCCCCTGTGAATAATTTGTTCTAAATCAGTGATTTTTTTTTTATAAAGAATTTTCCTGTCGAAATTTCTAATCAACATTTTTTTTTTTTTTTTTTTTTTAAATGTATTATATTTACATGTTTTGTCTTTGTCTTTATGTAATAAAACAATAGTCAACTGTTTGTGGTTTCTGTTAATTTTGATGTATATTAGACTATTTGGTCTGTTTAACAAATCTATCCTTAAAATTACATGATTAATTTACTAGTATTTTATTTGTATGTAATTGTATCCCTATTTGAGGCCTGGTTAGAGGACCACGATAGTGTTACCCATTTGCTTAATCCTGGAAGAACACTGATTAACTTCTTGTACTGTATGTCCAAAATTAATACATAAATATCTTATATTTTCCATTTCAGAAACTCATTAATCCTTAAACAATATTTGATCAATGATAATGCTTATTTTATATATATATTTTTTTATTTTTATTTTTTTTTTTTT
The DNA here is from genome assembly GCA_025399855.1 of Forbesichthys papilliferus. Lineage (NCBI taxonomy): Eukaryota > Metazoa > Chordata > Actinopteri > Percopsiformes > Amblyopsidae > Forbesichthys > Forbesichthys papilliferus. The sequence continues at coordinate 10,743 of JAODOY010000621.1, read as the reverse complement.
ATTATTAACTATCAGCAGGTGCATTAACCTCCAAATCAGTAGATGGCGCCGGCGAGTTCCTCATGGCCTGGGCTGGGCTGATATCACTAGCTATCACTTATGCCAAACTCACCAGAAGCACCAGATAAGTAGTGATTAAACGAACTTTGTTTATCATGTATAAGTTAGTCGTAGCTTGTTAGTATCGCACAGTAAATGCGTTAAGTTGCGTAACGTACGGTACGGTAGGCCTTTTTAGGTCTACAGTACGGTAAGTTACGTCGCTCGAATATTACTTTGATTTGAATACGGTACCGTACGGTATCGTGTTGAGTGCTCTGAATGATGATTAAAATAAGAAAAGGATATCCTTTTCATCGCACTGACATTTCTAACAAGTAAGCAGTAACTAACGACTAGTTCCAGCGTGCTACCGTAGTAGCAGCTAGCTACTACTGGAAGATCCACAGGAAAGGTGAGGCTCAAACTACAAACGTCTCATTTGTCCTTTACTGCATGTTTGATATGTTTAACGACATTTTTAAATCAATCAAATGTGAAGTAATGTTATATATATTAATAGTTTAAACATCTGGTTTCTCAGTATGTCGGACGACAGCAACAGGGGGCGGCCACCTTCTAGTTATGGCTCGATGAAGAGTGAAGATGAGGAAGAGGAACTTGAGTCTGTCGAGGCGGGCCCTTCTCTGCTCCCTAGTATCACCCCAAGCATGCCCGTGCCCGGTGTCACTGGGTAGGTATTTGTACTTTTTCACGGGTGTCATACTCGCCATATGACTGACCAGTGGCAAATTAAGTTAAAAGGAAAAAAGCTTGCTTGATGGCATAACAATGCTTATGATTAAAATATGATAAACTGCTCTCACAGGCTCACACATTTCTCTCGAGTCTTCCTACTTCCACATGAAGTTTAATGTAAAGCTTGAGCTGGTGGGAAGTACATTTGTGGTTTGAATGGATCTAATACATATATATTATCTTACTATTATATATATATATATATATAATATAACCATTATCTTAAAGGATTGGTATAATGGCTGAGTTGTGCGTGCTATTGTATGTGATTTGTTAAATGTTATTTTTACAAGGAGGATTCTGACGTCTTTTACTGCTAATAATGTCCTATCTTGCACTCTTTTGGACAAGGTTACAACTGGCTGGCTCCGAGTATCCAGAGACGATGTTCACGGAAACCACACAGCAAACCAAACCAATGGGGGCCTGTGTAATTGACACAGAGTAAGAGTAACACATGCACAATCTAACAGAGGTGGATGTCAAACATTTACTGTTTTCAAGATTTAATTTGACTGAATTAGATTACATTCTCTACACAGTATACTATAATGCATAGAAGTACATACTGTAGTGGTTGTATGTATTATTACATTTACATACAGTGTAGTTGAAAAATAACCGTACACACCAGATGGATAGACACAAGTTCATCTAGGGAGCCGTCCATCGAAACTTTTAAAATGGCAGGCACTTTCAAAGATTGATTGAATGAACTGTCTGTCTGTCAGTGTTGTTTACGTTGGTTTTTGAGTTGCGTTCGCTGTTGTCACACCTAAATCATGCTTGTAGCTATCAGTTTAACGCTGGTTGGTCAGTTCAGTTGTTATTTATCTGGGTTTGAAGCTCTCCATCCTTATTCTCGTGGCAAAGTCAAATCGAAACTCGCGAGATCAGGATGGTCTTGTTAAAAAGGCTTCCTAGTAAGATTACTCTACCTTTTTATAGTCTTGATTTATATATATTTTATTATACTGTGAATTTAACTTCCTATTGTTGACATGATGTTACTGCAAAACTCATCCATGAGGCTTAACGTTTATGGCTACGGGGACTGTCACTGCAGGTTGTTTGATGGACTGGAGGATTTTGAGATTGAGGAAACTGATGACATCATGATAGCAGACTCCCCAGAACCACCACCTGCAGTTGAGATTGAAGAATACCTGTGGGAGGAGGAGGCTGAGAGCCAGCCAGGCCGCATTCACCAAGAACATAGCATGCCGCATGTTTTCAAGGTCGGTGGAGTTGTAGTTATTACTAGAATCAGCTTTTGGAGAGGTGACTTCCATCAATCCATCTTCACCCGCTTATCCAGAGTCGGGTCGCGGGGGCAGCAGCTCCAGCAGGGGACCCCAGACCTCCCTTTCCCGAGCCACATTGGAAAGCTCTGACTGGGGGAACCCGAGACGTTCCCAGGCCAGTGTGGAGATATAATCTCTCCACCTGGTCCTGGGTCTTCCCCGAGGCCTCCTCCCAGCTGGACGTGCCTGGAGCACCTCCCAAGGGAGGCGCCCAGGGCTTCATCCTTACCAGATGCCCGTAGCACTTCAACTGGCTCCTTTCGACGCAAAGGAGCAGCGGCTCTACTTCCTCACGGATAGCTGAGCTTCTCACCCTATCTCTTAAAGGAGAGGCCAGCCACCCTCCTGAGGAAACCCATTTCAGCGGCTTGTAACCATGATCTAGATCTTTCAGTCATGACCATAGGTGAGGGTAGGAACGAAAATTGCACGGTAGATCGAGACCTTTGTCTTCCGGCTCAGCTATGTTTATTTTCAGGTTTCCAGTATTTGCTTTAGTCATGGAACTATTTAAAGGAACAGTGTGTAAAATTGAGTATAATCTATGCTCTGGCTTGCTGTTTTTATTGAATGCATTCCCTTTAAAAATTTGAAACTTGATTGACGGTTGTCAACATTTTTAGGAGTCATTTGAGTCAGGTGTGTTGGAGCACGGAGCCATCTACAACATATGCAGGACAGTGTGTCCCCAAAACCATGGATGAGAGCCACTAAGCTAGACCTACTGTATGTCTAATAATAGCAACATGATTATATATAGGAATTCCACTTTTCTAAAGTGTCAGTAGATGGATTTACATGGACACTTTGTCATTCTGAATAAAGCTTTCCGATTGATTGAAGATTTCTGATTACCTGTTTACATGGCATTTATTCTGGTATGGTCAAGGGGTTACCATGCTCTGTCACAATTAATCGGAATAGACTCTGTTTATTTGAGCGACTCGCTATTTGGAGTCTCATACAGTGTTTCAGTTCTGAACCAAAGAAAATGTTCTAAGTGATAGACAATATTTGATTTAATCTTGACTCTTAACATGCTAGCTAGGCTTAATGATGTCCGCCGGTCCCTTGTGTGTGCCTGCAGAACATGCAGGCCGTCCTGTCAGAACTGACCAAGGAGGAGCTGTGTGACTTCAAGATGAGCCTGTGTCAGAACAAGAGCAAGTTCACCCTTCCTCAGGTGCTGCCCTGCGACGTCCTGGACCTGGTGGACCTCATGATCCAGGTGCTGGGTAAGCACACGGGCTGGTCTCAGATCAGTCTTGGGGTCACAGGATTGATCTAGGGGGGTTTGTGAGATTAAATACAATCCGCTGCAGTGTCATCTAGAGCAGATAGTCCAGAATGTGCGTTTCTAATGATGTTCATGGTTTACTTACACTTTATTATGTTGCGTTCATAATGCTTTATTAAATCAGCATGTTGGTGGTAAAAATGACACGATTAGCTAACTTGACTAAAGACTTGAACAGGGAAACTAGCTGTAGCTTTTGCTCAGCAGTAGCACATGATGGTCACACTCTGTCTGTTGCAGGTCACGATTTTGCCCTCAAATCTGCCTTGAACGTGTTGGAGAGCATCCACAAGCCGGACGAGGCCGGGGAACTGGAAAAGATGTGCAAGAAGGGTAATTCTGCTGGGCTTGTCATCCGCTGTTGTCTAAATGTTTCTAGTTTGATGTATAGTAGGAGAACATGTGATGTCGCTGTGTGAGGTTTTAAACTGAAGGATGTCCCTAATGTTTAGGGATGGCACGATCCAGTTTTTTCAGTCCCGATACAGATACCGGCACTTTGAGTATCGGCCGATACCGTGTACCGATCCAATTCCAGTGTTAAATTAAGTTTTAAGTTGAATTGTAAAGTAAATTACAGCCAATCTCTATTTTAGGACTAAAATGCATTTTAGAAACCTGCTGCTGATAGTGTGGCCTGGGTAGGTTAGACATGGCTGATGCTTGACAGTAGACCTACATGTGTAAATTAATTTAATTGGATCAGCCCCATGGATCGGCTACAACTGTCCATTTGTCACCGATGCCGATCAAGCTATTTAAGTCAGTATCGGACCGATTTCTGATCTCAGTATTGTATCGGTGCCATCCCTACTAATGTTCGATGTCATTGTTTGGTGACGCTTTGATGGGACACCCATTTAGTTATATCCAGTCTCTTAGATGTACAAAGTGGAGCTTTTATTTTTTAAACCGCGTTGCCTTTCCCTCCTCTCGCTGGCAGTCTTGGTCCGCTTTGAGCTGAAGCAGGACCTGATCAGGAGACACAAAGTGCTCTACGAGGGCATCGCCCAAGCGGGCCGCCAGCAGTTGCTTGACACGGTCTACGTGGACCCCCTCGTCTCCACCTGCTCCTACGGAGGAGTGGACCCTTTCCACGAGGTCCGCGCACCCCCTCCCTCTCCACCGCGGCTCCCCGCCCCCGACACCTTCGTTGCAGCGACCAATTTGTTCCGTCTGCGGAGAGAAGACGGGGAGCTGGTGAAGACCGTGGTGACCACTGGGATTCCTGGTATGGGCATGTCGGTCTTGGCGGGCAAGTTCGGCCTGGACTGGGGTGAAGACAGGGCCAATCGGGTGAGTGAAGACACATTGAAATGCATTGTGAAGCCAAGGGGCATGGTTGTTTGGCAATGGAGCAGTGTGAGTGAATACGGAGACTGTTGAAGGCAGGGTCGTTTGCTAACGTCAATTGTATTGATTATGTTACTTTATTAATACCCAAAGGTCGATTTGTTTGGCAGTAAAAGAATCATCATGACACATACAACTGACAAACATGGATTCTAACAGTTCATAGAACCATACATATTCATACATGTATATGTAAAATAATAAGAACATGTATAAAATCCATAAAATAATTAAAATAATAAAAAGATTATCATCTGACCAGTGCTGCTTAGTAAAGCAGTGATTTACTAATGTTTTTATTAGCCTGCATTTTTCCAGTCAATCACCACCATGGCTGAAGGCTCGGCTTACCCATTGTGTCCCCACATAAAAAGATAAATCGCATTTGTTGAAATACTGGTTTAAAAACCAAAATAAAATGACACACAAATGATGCAGTCCATACAGTATGTGTCAAGATAATAAAAATGTTTGTCATAACAAAATTTAAGTGATTTTATAGGTTTTGGTGACATTTAAAGAGTTTAATATAATAAATAATTGAGATAATATCGTCTATCGCTATTATTTTGACCATGATAATCGTGATATTATTTTTTCATATGGTCCCATGCTTAATATATACTGTTAGGAAGCAACTTCCCTATTCCTGGTAGAATGACATAATATGACAACTATAGCTGTGCAATTTATTCTATGTTGGCATCTGTCGTTCACAGGACTTCCAGTATGTGTTGTGGCTTGCCTTCCACAGCCTCTACCATATAAGGAAGCACAAACACTTTGAGTCGGAGATGTCCATTATGGAGGTGATAGGCCATCAGGTGTGCCGTGAAATAAAACACCTAGATTACCTGGAGGACCCCGACTGCAGGTTTCTCATCATCATGGACTCTTTCGACTGCTACCAGTCTCCACTGGACTGGGAGGTACGGTACATGCAGATTGACTGTAGTGCGACCCCTCTCGGTGACGCTATATGGTGTATATGTATGTGTGTATATTTTAGAAAGCTTGACTTGTGTTTTTCCTGTCCTCTCCAGAACACTCCCGTTTTAACTGACATCCACACTCCGGCAGACCAGGACGTTCTGATTGTCAATCTGATTCGGGGCAATCTTCTGCCTAATGCTCGCATCTGGATCCTGGGCAGAAGCTCAGCTGTCTCAACCATACCGTCTCATTTCGTAGACGTTGTCACGGAGATACAAGGCTTTAGGTGTGTGTGTGGTGAGGGGCGTGGGGGTGGGTGCAATGCTAGTCAATTTGCACGTAATGTAAATTATAACAACGTTCACCGTAACAATTGTTTTAGTGGTGATCAAATATGACTGGCGGGTAGAAATGTGCGTGGTTCCACTTAGCAAAATTTTTTTTTTCCTAGGTTCACACTTTTCTTGGAATATCGGAAGTATTTTCCAGACATGGAAAGTCAGGGATTTTTATAATTGTTTAGGTTGAAGCTTGGAAACTCAGAACTTTGCTAGCATTAAATTTTATTTTTTGTTGCCATTCATCAAAATCTTCCTGGATATTATATTTTGAGATGACTCCACAAATCATGAAATGTGTCTAAATTCTTACATGATTAGTACATACGCAAAATATCCTCACATTCATTTTCTTTTTTTTTTGTTACTCTACTGGCTGTCACTTATTTATTTTGTATTCTTTTATTGTCAGCCTACCGACTGTCACATTTGACTTGAAGTGGAAACCTTGCCTATCCTTTTTCCAGTAAAACAAATCCTGAAGCATTTGTTTCTTGCCAGTAGACTACAATCATCATAACCAATGACTTGAGTGCAGATTAATTAAATGTAAATCCAGTCAAATGTAACGCGAGACCTTCTGGGGGGG